>OX063277.1:7944907-8072407 GCA_944039245.1 Nebria salina
AGACGATTTAGATTTTCAAAATATATTTTTGCAAATGCGCCATCGATTCAATTGAAAAGAATCTGCTCTAGTGAAGCTATTTCAAATATCGAATTTGATTTATTTTAGAAATTTTTCATTTCAAGTTTGTCGGTCGCAAGTCTGGCATATAATGTTTTGTAATAACTTCGTTATTATATTCAATTAATGTATTCGTAAAATAAAATTGTATTTAAAGATGTTTTTCGTTGGTTGAAAAAAAAAAAGATTTCCCACATTGCTGAAAATTTCTGAAAGTATATTATAACAAATACTCGCAGAAGTCACTTTCAATGAACTATGTGGTTATTGCACTTGACATCTGTTGTATGGTATCTTTTGAAATAAAACGTGACATTTGTTGTAAGACAGCTTGTCTAATAGATTCATACATTGTGATTTGTACAGATATATTAAAAATACAATTGCGTTGTGAGTTATCAAACAACAAATATTTACATTTCTTAAATGTATGAAATGCAAATATTGAATTGAAAATTATTTCTGTTCATACTAGTCGGCAAAACGTAAATTTAAAATGAAGCTAACACAATGCCAAACGTAAAACCATGGAATAAAGTGCAAATGTATATTGGTTAAATATACTTTACAAATTTTACCTTTTCTTTTGTAAATGAAGTTTATAAAATTACCAGATTTCTGATTTGAACTCGTGCTGTAAATTATTGTACTTGTACGTATGAAAAATAATTCAGTTCTAAAAAAAATACTTACAATAAAGTTCAGTGTAAGACATTGCAGATATTTGTAATTTATTTTTGATACAATTTTTTTTTGCAGATCCGATGACCAGTGTCATACAAATATACGGTGAGTTTATTTTTATATCTATATAGTAAATTAATTTACTCTCACACCTCATATTAATTTAACAGATTTTCATGTTATTGGATTTAAACTAATTTGTAACTACAATGTTGCACGTGTATTAATACATAATACTCTGCATATATATGTGTATATATGTTGTAAACTTCACCACTTTGAGTATTTATAACGCTGTAACACGTAATACGTCTATTTAATTTCACTCGTGCAACGCATCGTTTGTAAGTACGTATACCTACGTTGAGGTAGAGCTCAACTTACCTACATATATCTACCAAACAACTTAATTTATCGTTTCTCCTTACATATATTATCCTTGCATGTCCTTCCGCTCTCATTGTAACGTCCCCTTGTCTTCTGAAGAGAACGAGTGAAGCAAAGTACCCAGCCTGTTGAATTGTGGAGGAGACCATTCTATTCAGTTTGTTTCCTACCGTTGCTGAATCACCCTCCAATGATACATCTGAATAGATATCTTTTATCTTAGTCAGTATTTTAATCATATCGTGTTCTTTTATAAAGAGTTCCAGATTAAATAATTATTTGCTAATTTATTCGTGTTCTTTGAACTAGTATTATAATTATCACCGTAATTCGTAAACCTAGTAATATTATTTTCAACGGGATATCGTTACTTTTCATGCTACGTTTTGTAAGCTTAGGCCGTTTACAAGAGCTTTGGATGCACCTTAGAAGGATGAGCAACGAAGGTGCAATTAAAGATCGGAGAGAACGCTTGGTTATGGGGGCGCTGTCGCTGCGTTGCCGCTACTGAGGTCGCATTACAATCATTCTGGGCATTTGTCTCACTTAACCAACGGCCCCCATAATATCACCTCGGTTGCTTCCTTACACCATTACATTAACGGTCCTTCAGAGCGTTCAGCTGTCTCTGTATATGCGAGAGCTCAGATGTTTCTGATTATTGCGTTTATGGCATACTTTGTTTCCATATATACTTACGTATTTTTTTGCTCACAGTCTATTTATTTCTTTTTTTAACACTTAACACATTCAATTACTTTACTGTTGTTAACTTTAGTTTACTCATTTTATGCAATATACAAAAATAATTTATTTCGAGTTGGAGAAGTAAAATGTTGTATTCAACTATAAAAATGTATGACCAGATAAGTAATGCTGTGATTCCTCAAAATATAAAAAGATAAGAATCATAATAATATGTCAACGGATGAAATAGAATTTGTATAATATATTTTATTTATCAGTAAACTTGTATTCGTATGTAACTTTTTTTGTATAGACGAGCTATATAATAACAATACAGAAAAGAAGTCGGATATTTTGACACATGGCTTGTTATTTGTTATAAATAACTTTTATATGTATTTATAAATCGTGCTGAAGAAAATAAATAAATATGCGAACAGAAAATATTTCCTTTTCTCATACAAGACCACAACGAATTATAAAATAAAGCCGGATATTCGTTGAAGTCGCAATTGATTCTTCATTTTCACTTTCTTATACGAAGTAATAGCAAATATTTACATAAATCGTATTAACTGTGCCTGTCAATTGTTTAACAAAATAGACGCAAATATCTCTATAAAATATGTACATATAAGAAAGAGAACGCAGATAATTTTACTGACTAATAATAAATAAATATATATATATATATATATATATATATATATATATATATATATATATATATTTATAAACAAAAAGATCGGTACGCCTGGAATTTCGCTTTCATTGCTTTGCGGTTCGCGCAGCAATTCACAGCGGTTTGCAAAACAGAGAACACAATTAAAAATGCACAAAGTTTTGAATTATATTACACCAAAAATTAATTCCAGTAGAAATTATTTTCAACTTCTTCTGTTATCCAATTACTTTTTGTTTACAGTATTAATATGAGATTAAATTTAAATCGATAAATTTGTAAGCGCTATTTAAATTTCACTCATCCAATATCCAGTATATGCGAGCGATGCAAACTTGTATTTCGTTGTGCGATTCACTGATGGATTTGCTTCGCCAGCGGCTTCGCGAACGTTTCCAGATTTTCCATTAAACTGCATACGAATCCATCGCGTATCTGATTTGCTGTAATCTTTTTTTAAGATACATTCATCCAACCATTAAATTAAATATGTTTCTTCTTTTTCAAATGACGAATATGTACAATTTCTCTTACCTTCACACATGACATCCTCTTCATTTTTCGCTCTGGCGTAAAATTCACGAGTCTCTTAGTTTCTCATCAAAATGCTATATAACACACTTAACAATTTAATTCATATTTAATAAATTTCGATTCGAAACTATAATTGATCTACTTCAGACATACTTGAATAAAATGTTCGTCTGAGGATATGATGTAATATTTGAAGTACACAGTCAATATAAAATAGAAACGAGAAAATATTACAATAATACATCCATATAAACGGAGAAAATGCTTGACTGATGCTTTTCAACCATTGACGTTTCTTTATACTTCAATTAACTTTTGTTTGTGTTATGATACAAGAATTGTATATATTTATTTACCAATTTTAAAAGAATATCACTTACAAGGAAATATCCCGAGGTGTGTCTCACCACCTCGGGATGTTTTCTTGTTAGACAACTAATGCTTTAACTATGTTAATCTCTGAATAGAGGCAGCATCAGTTAATTTATGATAGAACTTATAATAAATTTTAAGAAATGAGAAATATATCTCAACTATGTTTATATGCCATTTATAAGGAAAAAAAAATCCTGTAGATTATTGTTCAAATATAAACAACCGAGATCTTTCTGAGGGAAAACTGTTATTGTTCCTGTTGTAAGAAAAGCATTCTAAAATCCGCATTATGAGGAAAGAAAAATCCCACGACTTTTATTCCGTTTCTATTTGTATTCGCAACCATGGTCGAGTATTTGACATTTTATTCGTCGGATCGTCGGCGGCATGTCAATGTGATGTGGTAGTAGCCCTGCGGCCACACGACCCAAGTTGCACGACGTAGCAAGTGACTGACGCTGTGCCCGTCCGACTGCTTTGTTTACCATCCGTCCGAACTACTGTCGCGCCATTGCAGTTTCCCACGGATTTAAACATCATCATGAATTCATGATGTCCGTATATACGCGTCGCATTTACTTCCTCTATACACACGACTAACTTTCCGTCTATAGTTTGCCACAAAAAGACTATCCAATATAACGAGAAATAATTCACCATTTTAACATTATTCTGTTTATTTGCTTGGTTTTTAAATTTAGTATTACGTATAAAATCAATATCGAGTAACGTCGGGTAACTATTAACAGTCAAGTAATAAAGAAAGTCTTATATATAAGATATTAAGTTGCAGATGCAATTTTCAGGAAAAAAAATTTCTAATACAGTTAATATCGCTTGGAAAATTAATTTTGAGCTCTTATCCTCAACAATCCAATGCTAGGTAATAAATATAATATAGCGATGCCCGTTGAAGCAGCAATGACTTGATTATCATCAACCGTGAAATTACATTTTAATGAATAAGCGTACCCGTCTTCCAGCCGTAGAACCATTTCAAAATATAACCGGCGCTGGTCCACTTCTTTCGGAATAAATTACGTAGACCGGTGTTCTACAAAATAATTCAAATTGTACTTGTGCGTAGAAGCTCGTGTCTCTATGTATCCAAGGTGGTGCTTCGCGTGTTGGTGTCGTATGGTCGGGTCCCTTCCTATTTATCCTGAACAACTCACTCGAGTAATGGGAAGTACGTGGCCGAGGACACCTGCGCCGTTTCCAGAACCGTCCGCCAATGAAACGCACCTCGCTAGCGGCATTCACTTTGTACACTGAGTGGAAGAAGCACCAAATTCACCGCGGCCGCCGCAGCTCTAATCGCCCTGGTCTCTCATAAAATACCAGCGCACAAATCGAGGGTTTTTACCTCGCTGTAATAAACACAGACCTACTTTAAGCGCGCTGAATCTATTTCTTTTTACACCTCCGTTACAGCATCTTGAACCAACTACCACGCGAAAACACATATTTTTACAATAACTTGATAAATATTTTGCTAATTAATCATACTAAATTTGTAATCTAATGAATTTGAAAACAAGTATAACATACTATTTGTGCTAAGTTTCCATAATCTATCTAACACAAATCCCTTTACTATATCGGCACCGTACAGTATTTGACGGCGGCACGGTAACTGAAATAACACCACCTGTATTATGCATAGGCGATGAACTTAATGGCGTCTAGTTGCCGCAGAGTGACAAGTGTTTTAAATTATCGTTTTTATCGTTGCTCATAAACTTTCATACATTTTCATTTTCTGCAAGTCTATATTTTCAAAACTAGCTACTGTTCATACTTGATATTGTTCTAGAACTACTGGTGTAGTACTATAGATTGTATTAATGATAACGGTTTATCACGCGATGGTGAACGTAAGGTTACAAGCGTGTTCTAGAAAATAAGTATCTTGAAAATTTCCACGTGGAAAATTATAAGTTGGTCCGTTATGAAATTGTAGTTCGTGTTTATGTGATGGATTTTAATTACGTTTTACGAGAACTATAAGTGCTGAAAATTGGCACGTTTTGTTCACTATTTCGTTTTGCAAGATCATTAATTTTGTTAGCGTAATATGATATCGTACCGAAATTATGCGACGTATACATACCTATTGTATATCTATACTACATCTAAAATCCGGAATAGTTTAGCTGAAGATCACATTTCATCTCGTATTTATGGAATATTTCCCAATAATTTGTTGCTGAAGTAGATATAATAAAATGGTTAGATATTTCGTTTCCAAATGAATTTTATGTATAATATAGCTTTTTTCGAAAAAAAGAGAAGATAATTGGAGCGCTTACGTGCTAGTACTAGAATGACTTTATATCTATACAACAGTGAACATTGAGTATAATTTAACAAGTGTAATAATAATAATGTTTTTTTAGTATTTATCATTTTAATTGAGAAATTGCTGATATCGGTGACTGCGTTATAATTATAATTTTACTTTCACAGACTAATAATAAAAACTTAAGCGATAATAAAATGTTTCGGAATGTGAATAAAAAGAAAGTTCTCTTTATAATTAACTTTATCTTCGCAGGTAATTATTCAGAAACTTTTATACCACATAGCAAACAATAATCTAATATTCGAGTAAAGGCTCGACAAAAGTTTGCAAATTGTTGTTGCAATGATTTTAAAGATCTATTCTGCGAAATAAAGTTCTGTTTATTTCTTTCAAACTAAATTCACTCTAATTTACTCTTTCAGAGTTGACTGTATAATGCGTATTAATGCCATAATTGTATTGTAATTTGAATATTAAAATTTAAAATGCAATCTCAGTAGATGAAAGTTAAATATTATTTATTAATATAAAGATTGACTGAATTATGTCATTTCACAATTAGCGTTTTTCAGTTCCAAACGAGTATATTAGTAGATACTGAGGATTTTCACACGAATCCTGTAAGCAGCAGAGATGATTTACAATTTATACCATACTATTAGTTCATTCAGTTTTAAAAGTACCAGATATTTTGATTAAATTCAAATATCACGAAATAAATACGTAGAAAAAGTGACGTTTCATCATCTCATAACTAGCTATTCGTGTCATGTGAAACAGTTGCGTGTATATGCCCTGTTTTGTTCATTTTTAGAAGAGTTGTAATTTCCCGTGGTGGTTCTATATGTTACATGGATAAATAACTTTTTCGTATATCAGAGTTTTAGATATAAATGCTTTTTTTTGTGGAACCAGTGAATGTAAAAAGTAATACATTCCAATCATTTACGATGAAATATTATTGTGAACAGAATCAGGACAATATGCATCAATTTTCACTTGAACGTTTATGAATATTATGGTAACGACCCTGCAAACTTTTCAAGTGCCTAGTGCATGCTCTTGAAACTTAGAGTTGCAAATAGTCTTACCTCAAGGTATCTTTCGTGACGGGTGCCGTAGATGAGCTATCATTATCCTGTAATCTGTGTGACATTGCTGGTGAGACGCTTGTAACACCAGAATGCTAATGAACGTTGCGTTGTTGTCCTTTGCAAATCATTCCACTTCCGCTGGCGCCTTCAGGCATTTCAATCATTTAATCTCTAGTTGCACCTACATATCGTTTCTTTTAAATATTAATCTCTAATATTGTTTTCTCATCTTCATAGGATAGATTTGAATTTTGGTTAAACATTCCACAAAAGTAAAATAGCAACAGTTTTATTGTTAACATAACATAACATTACTAGGATGGTTTCAGCCTTAATGATGTGGTACTTCATGTTAGTTAGTTAAACAATAATAAAAAGTAATGATGTTTTCAGTTTCACTTTTGTATTTTTATTTCGTGACTATAGTTTCGTTAACGCAGTAGCATCTTCAGACTAGTCTGAAGATGCTACTGTGTACTAAATAACATTTCTACATCATGTGTATTCCTAAGAAATGAGGCGGCAGAAAAACAGGCTTAAATATATAAATAAATTTTTATTCTTTAAGATATATATTTTTATTTATTAGCTTAACATTAAATGAAACAAACTAATAAATAATGGAATAAACTATAGCTTAACCATCCCTGAAGCTCTTATATGAAATGTAAATGTATTTTGTTCGTTGGATTGTTTGTTTGTTGCGCTCGGCTTTTATCGCAACACATTCGTTATTATACAGAAGTTTGACAACGCTTCGTCTACGTGACAAACATGTTTTATGTTGGTTGCTAGAAATTGTTTCGTAATTTGGATGGACGTTATTCGGCGAGGGGTGTCTATCTGTGTGTGCGTCTCGTGAACATGGCTAATTTCTCTGCGCTGCCATCCGAACTGGGTTTTGTATGCGAACAAAACATTTACACATAGATTCATTAAAGGGTACAAACTTTATGGTGTATACGTTCACCAGAAGACATTAAAGATCGTTACGTAAAAGTAGCCTTTCTACAACTGACCTTTATTCACCTACACATCCAACGGCTTCGCCAGACCCCTGAGACATGGAAAACGTATATTGGAAAATCCTGCGCTTAGAGGTCAGGCTAGGTCACATATAAGAGTTATTAGATAACTAGCTGAAATGCCCGTCAAACTAACGGCGTATTCTTTTTGCAAACAAAGCAAAATTTATGGCAAAAATATCAGATTATAAACTCTGTTGTTTTTCCTATATTGACCGTAAACCCAATTCGCATTATGGATTACGGGCTAGAAGCAAACATATTATGTTTCATAAAAAATCTCATTTAATCTATACTGGCATAGGGATTTTCTGAATAAAAGATATATGATTACAATTACGCTAGATTTTTTAAAAAACATATAATACATTTTCGCAGAGCGATAAAATTACATCCATAACATATTTCAATTTTAATTACGATATTAATATTAATTTTAAAAATATAATAAACAATTACTACTCTCGTACAATATTAAAACATTTTCTTTAGCTATCCACAAAAATTCTTAAACCAAAATGTATAATTTAGATATTATAAACAACAATGCTTTATATTTTATATTCTAAATTAAAATCATCGAACAATAAATAAAAAAAAATTTAATTTGTTTCTGTAAGGCAATTTTTAGAATGGTATGTCTGACATTTTTGTAGTGTATAAAAATGTGTAAACGAAAACTGAAATTGATTGTATGTACTAACATGCAATACCCATTGTGTGTGGTTGGCAATGTAGAAAATAGCTGCAAACTTATTTATTCATTAAAAATACATTATCAAAATTAAAGTTTCATAGCGTTGTCGCATTATACATGTATGTGCGATGGTGCTGATATTACTAATAGTGATTTGCATATTACATTTCATGTAATAATTTTGTAGTTATTTGCGTGTGATAAGTCATACTTCGTTTATGTCTTTTTATTGCGAATTTTGCTTATGCCTTGTATCAGATAAATGATATGTCTTTAATGTATTCAAGATTTTTTTTTAACTTGTTAAATTTGTCTTATATTCCATGCCCTAGTTAAGTACCTGTAATTTCTTTAAAACGATTTCTTATTATATATTAAGAAAAGTCCTCCAAAATGGAACATTTTTACTATTAAATTCAAATCTCTTGTCATACTAAAGTCCAACTTAAAATAACTTTGCTATGGAGAACAATTATTCGAGGCAAAATAAAACAAAAACCTTAATTTATTGTAGTAAAAACCAAATAACTTATAAAAGTCAAATATTTGCTTTAATTAACACTAAAATTAGCTGTTATACGATAAATGTAGCAAAAGAAATAATAAACTCTTTTTTACCAAAACTGTAAAAAATAAAAGCGGGCAAACAAAAATGGTAGCCAGACTATGTGTTTAACAGTTGTTAGTTGTGAACAATTTCCTTCTAAACAAGTTACTATACCAATTTGTTCTCGAACTGAGAACTATACGCGACACTGCCACGTCTAGTGACGAAATCTTTTCAACAGAAATCCTGAGGATTTAATAGAATGATCCATTTATTTTCATCTGGAAAAAGTGGAATTTGTTAAATTCCTCTCTTCAGATTTATATCTTTGTCATTGTATGCAACTACAACTATGGCTAGGACAATAGAGCATCCTCTAGGAAATATGCTTCTAAATGTTTCATAACATTTATTTTTTACAATTTTTGATAAACTTGTTTGGTATACAATTCTAGAAAATGATTATCGTCTAGCATATTTCAGAAATAACAATTTACCTCTAAAACATATTTTACTGTATGCCTTGAAATATTCAGAATGTCGCATTAAAAAATGAAATTGAAATTCTCTCTAGTTGATTACGAATCTGCCAGGGGTAGACTGTGGTGTTTGTAAAAGCATATAAGTTTAAATTGAATATCGAAAAGAAAATTAAAACTTTGAATGGTTTAGGGGCAAAACGATTACTCAGTTATGTGAACGTTCGGTAAAATTAAAGATTGCGTTTTGAAAAATATCTGCGAACGACAAGCTAAGTAGTGGAGAACTCCCACAATTAATCAATTCTTCTCTTTTCTCTTTTCATAATATTTTTTATATTTAGATTTTAAATTACAGAAAAATTGGAATCTCGTGATGTGGGAAATTGAAAAAATAATTAAAATTTTATCTCATTAATCTGACCATGATGGCGCGTACATGGTTTACGTAGATTAAAATCTAAATGAAAAGAAATATGGGATTGGCAGCCAAACAAAAATTAATTGTATACGAAAAAAAGCATGTTAAACACTCAATATTTAAAATCGACGGAGATTATTGCATCCGCAGTCCAAACTCGACTAGAATCAACTGATTGCGATAAAATTTACCATACAGAACCGTTCCATTCATTTTTACTAGCTGTGGTATATAGTGCGTATTTGCAAATTTTAAGCTGCTGACATACTGGATTTATCGAGACTATTTTAACCCTTTCCGAGAACGCCGTTTGTAATTAAGCTACACTAATCCTCCGTTCTGGATTTGGCTTACATAGACACGTCTCAAACACGATTCTGGATCTTCTCTGATAGATTCACCTTGACTCATTTTATCTACCATTCGCAAGGAAATTCAATTTCAACTCGAATTAATCTCGTATTGCTTGCACTTCCTAATTTATTTACTTACAATTACAGAGTTGGATTCAAACTTTCTTCGACTAAATAATTATGCATAAATCATTTCAGACAACATACAATTATGTTCATTCCATCCAAATACTATTATATATGAAATATAAAATTTGTAGCATTCGTAGGCTTTTATAATTAGTGCATGTATGCATAAAATTAAATTTGCTTTTTGCTATTTGACTTTTTTTAAATCTTTTTATGATGTCTAGCATTGTATATTCATTTTTATTTAAAAATAACAGTTTTCTTTGTAAAATTTTGTTCTATAATCAATGAAACAAAAGTAATATTAAATTATCATACAATAGCAATCTTTTAAACTATAAGACATTTTATGTATTTATGTCTAGTTATGTAGAAACAAAAAAAAAATCGGAATCAACTTCGAAGTTGTTGGACTGAAAACAGCGATAGTTTAGAAGCGAACTGCCGATACTATATGTACTCCTATACAACGTTTGTGACGCCTCGCGCATTTCTCGAAACGAAACAAGATCTTCCGTCTGATTACGAACCGCCGTCAACTTTTTATTAGTTACATTTGTTTCTTTTTTGAACATAGGGGAATTTGTCATCTTGTTCTTTCCGTAAATCCAGACGTAAGGTCTTTGTTTGCAACACTATTTTTTCGTCTTCGTATTTCTTCAGCCTTTTTGTTTCCTTTGTTTGTAGCACGTTCCTTCGTTTGACAGAAGGAACTGATAGAAAAAAAAAAAAAACCACGCGGGTGTGATGTGCTATAAACCTGCAATTCTTAATGGATAACAGATACAGATTTATTTCTTTTATAAAATATATTAGCAATCATCACTTTGATTGTCGTTTATAAAGTGTAATCAGGTTTAAATAAATGCCAATTAAAAGTTATAAAACAGGTATAAACACTTTGTTATTTTAACTTTCCTCTAATTGTTAGCGACATGATACACTCTAAGATAATTACAAAATAAATTTTCTAATACTAAGCCCAATTAGTCTAAATTTTCGATCATAAAGAAATATAATTACCAAAAACTCTGGATAATCGTGAGTGTTATTTGATTCTACGTGCACCACTATAAATTAAATCCGTCTTTCGCATTCTGAAGACTTTTTTTTGTAATATCCATTGTATAAAATGCTTGATTTGCGAAGCAAAAAAAAATTGTAAATTTTTCATAATATTTGAAATGCGTAAAAAATGTTGTTGAAACTAAAATATTTTAATAAAACGATTAAACGTAACAAGTACACCAATTAAATTAAACAAAACACAATCAAATAAAGTTTAAATGCAAATATGTATATTTACAAGAGTCTTGAACTGGATTTTCATATACATGTTGAATTATGTAGTAGTTTAATAAAGTTTTGTGTATACGTCTACTTGAATAGAGGTATATTTTAAAATTAAAACTCTCAAGTAGCAATTTGTTTAACTGGTGGGTAGCTACAAATATGATTTTAAAAAAACCTCTGAAAAGTACAGCTACAGTTGTTATGAGTTCTTTGAACATTTTTGAAAGTAATTCAACAATTTTGTTGAATGCCTACGGTGAAAAATATAATTATTTTGTCAAGGAAATAAATAACAGCAGCATGCCGGTTGGTTTCTCTAGCAATCTTTAGTTGGAAAACGTTGCGATAAGCTGGTTCCGTGGCCGGCCGCACACGGACCATATTCCGAGTGGTACACGCAAACGAGCAGTCATGAGGATCACGAAACATCAAACGATTTACTAATAATTTTGTTCGTGGATAAAAATGAATGATGCTTTGCTTTTTTCTCATCAACAAGAAATCAAGGATAATGGATCACCTTTATAATTGTACTATTGTTTAATATAATTTCTTGTCACTAGTAGAATGTTCAAACATTGGAAAATATCAAAATTATACTTGAGAATCATAACGATACCAAATAATTTCTCTATTTGGATTAATTCCTACACTAAAAATTAAGAGAATTTGAACAGGTATTTTCGTATTAAGTACCTGTGAAATAATTCTGATCATATTCCAGCATAATATGTGAATTATTCAGTTCAAATCCACTAAACATGCAAATATATCATTTTTGTTTCGTATTCCCTTGGGAAAAAGGTTCTTATTTTGAATAAATTATTTAAAAGGTATTTACTTCCATATTACTTATTATTTATTAAATACACTTTTTTGTAGTACTTCATTACATCACACAATTAGGAGTGAAAAAATGATAAAAGAAAAAAAATTTATATATAAATATAAATTTTGCTTTTATCATTTTATCACTCCTCTTATTATGGGACACTTAATTAAATTCAAGACTTAATTTGCTGATTTGTATTCTATAAAATGAAATACATGTATCCCTTCAATAAATTCTCTTGGTAAAATATAGTAAGTTAGTAAATACACATTCCATAACACCTCAGCATTTCAATTCAGTAATGTAGACAACATTTCATATGATGCTTCCACGTTTAGCTTTGTCATAATTCTGCAAACAGTATACTAAAATATATCGTAATTTATCATTCTAATTGTTTTCAAGTAATGTCACTTTGTTACGTAATTAAATTTTGTATTCAATGGAATGTCTTCGCATCACAACTTTACGAATGAAAAAATGCACATAAAAAAAAGATATATAGAATCATCTTCCACTTCACCGTCAACGTGCTTCTATTTTCGCATTTAAAATTTAATTACGTTCAGTTTTTTGCTGCAAATGTTTTTTTTTTCGTCATTAATGATTCATGCTTTGCAATGGGATAATTTACAGGGAACCAAATGAGAAAATGATATACATATTAATTTTGTATATGTAAAATCACATGACTCTTGTGAATTTACAGATAAAAAATCTTAAATTTTGCATAAACTTTAGAATACGTTATGTCAATGGCTAGAAATAAATGTTACGATATCGATAACTTTTACTAAATAGAAAAACAATAACAAATGGCAGATGAAGACAAGAGATTTAAGTTTAAATAAAGCCAATAGTCGGTTTACCCAATGTATGTATTTCACATGCGTGTATGTGTGTCATTTACAACGAAAGTGCCGTTTACGTGTAGAACATTATGCTAAGGAGGGGTCCAAACTGTTCCTTCTGGGTCTAAATGGAGCTTATTTAGTGTAAGGCGCGTGCACATTTGAAGCCCTAACTTTGAATATATGTGACCACTAACACGAATGGGCGAACCGCCTAGCGACTCCTTGTTCCACAACCGAACTCGTCGGCCAAAATATATTGTACGACTCCTTTTATACGTTCTCTAATTACTTCTTTCGAAATATACGTTTACCTCTATTTAAGCCTCTAATAAGTACTTAATAATGAAGAGTTGAGTTTTATTTGCTCTGATTTGTTCAAATTTTTTATCATCACAAATTAAATACTTTTCTTATTCTCCTCAGATAAAAAGCATTTGGTCTTTTATGGAACGTAAATTCAAGAAAATATTATAAGTACTTAGTATTACCAAATATTTGTTAATTTTAAAATTAATTGAATATCTTACGATATATATTCTTCAGTACTACAATATTTTGAATACATCAACAACCTTTAGAATACTTCTTCCTTAATCTATTTGGCACAATCCCTGTCAAATGTCAAATCTCAAATTATATTTTTCTTTTTGGTTTTGCTATTAAAATGTTGACAGGTGCGGTTTACATGATTTATAAAACATAAATTTCCATTGCAACATAAATAAGAAATCATAGAATTTCAGTTGCAGATTTCTTGTAACTGTTAAATTTTCTGACTAAATCATTCAAAATATTTTACTATAATTTCCGAAATAATTCATAAAAAACCGAAATGGTTTGATTAAATCCATCACCCAGGTTTAATGTACTTTTTTTAAAATAATCAAATTTAAGTTAACACATACAGACTGGCATACTTACATATAAACACATATTAAGACAAACACAGACATTTTAAAAATAATCAAGAGGAATATTTTTGTTAAAATCTAGAAATTAAAATTTTTCACAATTTCAATACAAATTTACTTATTACTTCGTATAACAAATCAAAAAGATTTTTTATATACAAATTATTCACTTACAAAATATAAATTTTAATAAATGTTTATCTTTCGGAATAAGTTAATGGAATTAATGTAAATATAGAATTGTCAAAAATTACAATAATTTTTTACTTTCTTATACGAAGTATAAGTAAGTATTTTTTTATCTTATCTTAAATTAAATACGTAAAAGAATTTTTGGAGTTTTGCAATTAATATATTAAAACTACTAATTAGTATTGTGAGTTTATAATGAAAAATTGTTTACATATTTGGCATAAATATAATAATTAATATTGGTTAATTACTAATTAAAAATAAAAGACTAATAAACTTCACATCGTTGAACGAAATTATTTCCTATTTTAATATACTAATTATTATATTTGGCAACGTTTTTGCTACTAGTATGTTATTAAATTTTTTATATATTGATAAGAATATAGTACAAAATTTAATATTCCTTTATAAAAAATCTGGAATTTGTAATCAGTATTATTTATATAATAGTTCTCAATTTGGACAACCACCATTCGGTCATGATTTTTCCAATACTGACACTTTTCTATCATTGTTAAAATACTAAACGAATAATCGTTTTAATAGATATTCTAATTGACATCAAATTAGAATGTTTTTGTAATTTAAGACGATTAAACCTTCATCCGACTTAGAACAAGTAACTAAGCGCGAGGTAGAATTTCCTTTTAGCCGCATAATAAATATATGTATTAATTTTAAATTTAATAGGGGAAAAATCAAGAAAGCCATATTTACCTCATACGTCCGTATTACTTAGTGTAATAAATACAGATTGTAATCCTCCAGCGAGTTGTGCAGATGTGGTCGTGTTTTGCACCTGTACATTCTACAGGGAAACCCTCCTTGGGATAAAGATACTTTCGCCAAACTCGACACTCATATGTCTTCGGATTAATTATGTCGCCAAGACATCCAAGCACGTCGAGGGAGTCGTCGACGACAATAGCCATTCCACACAGTTTATAGATGTGCGCGATTCGGCCGGGATGTCATGTTGCTTTCAGCTTACGTATTTCATAAATTAAAATTGTCTATAAAATACGTGAAATCCATAATGAACTGTTTTATACTTTTAAAATTATGCTCAGAATTAACCAATTTGGTCGAATTCATTCCATGTGATAAAAAATCATTTGAACATTTTGTTGTGGAAAATGGTTCTGGTATTCGTAGAATCACTTACATTACCGCTTATCTATGTATCTCATACAGAATAGCACATCTGTGGCTGTCTGCTTTCTTGGTCTATTCTTATTCCATATGGAAATATATGTACGTCACAACAGAACACCAACAAAACAACGGCAACCAACGCTACCGCACCGGAGACCCTCTTGAGAAAAACCTATAATTCTTATCGTCAAATTACTTCCGGCTATAATTCAAACACAAGGATTTTCTTTCAGTATTGCATGTCTTCTTTGCTTTGTACTCGTATTTCACTCAAAAAAATGTTTTTGCTATTTTCTTTAGATGCGTGCGTGTGTGTACGTGTTTTACATTTCTCCCCTAAAAATACATTTAAATGGTCCACCGACGCTATAGATATATACCAACAACGTATAATATACGACAGAAAATCGTAATAAATTAATAATAATCATAAACGTAATTGAATTCTGCTCCTGCTTCAAATAGCCGTGAAATAAAAAGTTTATCATGAGATAAATCCATTTTAAAAATGGTATAATAACTAACATTTATGTTTGCATATACTATATATTTATACAAATTTCTATTAAAATGTTTACTGGTTTCAGATAAAAGATACACATCCGCCGACGGCATTTTATGTGTCAGCAACGAATAAAGTAATACGATTATTTAGCCTCTATCAAGATTCTTTTCAATATATCCTAATCCAAACTGGGTAAACCCGTAATCTTTTGTGCTTCTTCCGACAACATCAGCATACTTGGTGCACGTATTACAAACTCTCCCGGCCAGAAGTGTTCAACATTTATCTAATCATTTTTACGCTTTAACTATGTGTAATAATAGGATATATATATATATATATATATATATATATATATATATATATATATATATATATATATATATATATATATATAATTGAATTATTTCCGCATCCATTAAGCAAATTCGATTACAGTTATTTGTAATTAAAATAAATATTATCTGTTAATTGTTAATTATTCTCTAGTTGTGTTCACGTACTTTCAAATTAGTAATATTGTTATGTGGTTGCAATAATAATGAATAAAACAATGGAGCAATGGATTTGCAATCACAGTTGGTTCACAAAACCAATAATTAACATTAGTAGCGATCGTAATTGGATCGGTTTGCTTAATTTCCCTTGGAAGAAACTTGCAGAGGACATAGATATTATCGAAAGACATACCTATTATTGGAGATACTGTATTTCTCATTGTGTCATTACATTGAATGCTATTGCAACAAGACTATTGATATTAAATTGAAACTTACTGTGTCTGTGTGTTGATACTAGAATTCCTATTTCCTTATTTTATCGAAATATCAAATCAGCATAGCACTTATCGGTAGAAATTATTTTTATATCATCCGTCAATAACATACTCTCAGCCAGAGATTCCATTAAAATTTTTATTATTTAATAATATATACACATTAGAACACAACAATAATCCTAAAACAGACATGTTCATTATCACTGTTTACTATCCGTTAGATTACACAGCTTTGTTTATGTATATAATTATTATGTGAATTTATATTTGGCGTCGGATTAGGTAATGGGCTTTAATTAAATATGACAAATGGTTCAATTGATGAGTATATTGATTGTAAATTTCGCAGCAAGCAGATTGAAATGGAAGTGAAGTCAGCTTTAATTATGACTTAAACGCACCATTACTGTTTAACTGTCAGCAAGTTCATATTTCACCATTACGGGGCTCGGGTTGCTGTCATTTCTGAAATGCTTGTGTCAGATCTATTAACAAATGCGATTAAATATTAATAAAGTTCAAGAAAAGCTATAAATCAAACAGTTTATTTTGTATTATTTACGCTGTGTCTTCTGACAAACCGGTAAAATTTGAATCCCAAAAATGTCTTTTTGTTAAATCATTATTTTATTTTAAGCTACTTTTGCAGTGAATGCAGGATAATAATAAAAATAAAAACCTATTATTTTCTATTTAGCAAATGCACATCAATGCATTTATCCAAATAGTTACTGAACTTGATACGCTTCAATAGGTATAATAAATAAACAAAGCAAACCCCGCAAGGTTTGTATTTTATTATGAAGTTTGTTGAAATTAACTCATATATTTATTTACTTCTTTGTGTATGATGTTTATATAGAATAACTATATAACCGATAACAGTTTTTCATGTCTTTACGTTCAGTTTAAAAGTTAGCTGCAAGTTAATAATATAGAACCGGACGTGCCGCACTTGAAAAGCTGTATACACATTTGCAGAAAGCAACATGCAAATTAGTACGAAGAGGTTTTAAAGTTTTGTCCACATAGAGTGTGCACTCACATAAAATAGTCTAGTGAAAATAAGTTTAACTTAGCATTAACATGAAGTTCATGCCTTTCCTCAATTGCCCAATGTTTTTACAGAATATATGTTGAAAATGATAAAAAAAACGTTCTGTCTTTTTTTACAAAAATTCTGAACGTTTGTATTTCGTTTATATTCTTTGTATATATGTAACAACTTGTAAAACTAAGAAAAAGTTTAAATGCAGTCTTGAAAGGTAATAACGGATGCATGCATACTTAAAGTTTAATCTTCTTGATTAAACATAGATACCAGGATGGAGCGTATTTCAAATTGCGTTTTGGTACTTAGTACTGCACTTGTAAATGTCGAAACTAATAATAAACAAATCTAATAATGGATATTGAAAAATATTGTTTCATATATACAAGAACTTCTTCGAAATATGATATATTAAATTTCCAATTCAGTTTCAATCAAAATGCATATTAAAATATACGAGTAGAATAAAATGAAACAAAATCGATAACAATTACAATATAGAGGATTATCTAGGTCTTTGTTGTTTTAGAACCATTTGAAATTACTTGTTATTTTTTCATTTGTAAGGTAAATAAAATCCATTAAAGATGGCATATTTTTTCTGTTGTTTTTTGTGCATTTATCAGAATAAATCGGGCATTCAGTCAGTTTAGATGGTGTTGGTACTAAGCGGAGCGTGCTAACAATTTGCACGACCGCAGCGGCGCATGGGTAAAAGAAAAATAAATGGTTTTTGAAATGCCCATTTCATTTTACTTGTGCTTCACACTTTTCCGACGTGTTTTAATTTATGATGGCCGGTACGTCACACGGGGTCGACTGAGATCTGGGCCGGTCTGTCTCGTCGTGTTGCACATATAGGGGTTGCGCAAATTGTCAACGGAAACGGTGACGATAAGTAGCGGCCATCTGTAGTTGTCATCCGCAGAGAAAAAAACCGTCGCGAAAACACGTATTGAGCACGTAGCTTAGATACAGCCGGCGATAAATTATTAAAATGGAGCCGTCGTTTATATTAATTTCACTACCGAACCAAAACACACAAATTCCCGACCTAACACACATCTCAAGTCTTCATCTTTTGTGCCAGGCAAACTTATTTGCAGCATAATAAATGTATGTATGTGTGGCCTTTTTCAAATTACTGATCTTTTTCAAATTATTGGTTTCATAGTTTCATCGGTATATATTTCATTTGAGAAAATATTTGAATATTTACTGAATTGCAGACTCCTTCTGAAATCAATGACTATTTCCATTTGAATGGTCTCAAATGAATTTCACGCTGTTACTCAATTTGTAAGCGAATGGTGCCGCTAACGCGTTACTAAAGATAACAGTAATGAAAGTTTTCATAGAGAACTTGGGAAATGTCACAAGATATTTTTGTGCCATAATTGATTGTGATTTTAATTCGAGCGAACCAGCCTTCATTATCGGTGCTAAAACTAAGAGCAGTTCATTAAAATTTACGAGCATTCACCAAGGCATTATAATATTTAATAAACCAGACCACCTAAAAATATCATTTATGTGGTAATTTACGAACATATTTTCGTTTAAGTAAACACAAGTTTGCTGATCCTCTGGAAAGACAATTGTTCCAACTGCATTAAAATTTAACTTTTATTTGTGAAAAAAAAAAAAAACTTTTAACGAAAGCAATTTAAAACCACAGCGATTATGTTAATTTTTAACGCGTGTATTGTGTCTGCAATTGATTTATTTATGAGAACGAGACTGTAACACGGACAATTTTTTCTCAAATGAAAAAAATCAAGCGTAAGTTTATAACACCCAATGGTATTCTTAACCTGTGCCACTGTAAAACTCGCGTACGTATTTACTAAAGCAAGTCCCAGCGGTGAAATAGAATGTCGGCCGGTGCGTTGCCATCCAACCTGTATAAATCTACTTTGTTGATGTCATTATTGCGTAAAAATTACAATTAAACTCCCTAAGTTTAATTTAAAATAAAATAAAATCATTTATTTATATAAATAATCATTTGTTCTGCACTTATTAACTTATATACATATATTATATTTTATCTATGTAAAGTGACTTTTATATGTTAAAATATATAGCAATGTGGCCAATTAGTTTGATTATCAGTAAAATATTGAAATTTGTAGAATGCACAGTAAATGGATCAGTATTATTTATTTATTTTTGCATAACATACATGAGAATATAAAGAATTCAGAAACTAGAACAGTTAATGAAATAAAAATTCCAGTTTATGCTAGTGCGCTAGAAATACCAAGCTATTATAGAAAGCAATTCTATTTTCATCGTTAATTAAAAATAAATTCTGATTCCATTTGTGCTCGTCGTGAAAGTTGCAGCATTATATTGTTGGCGATTTAATTGTATTTATTCATTTCTAAAAAAAAAGAGTTAATTGTTTGCCAGCTTATTTATATATTCTGCAATTGAAGGAACATAATATGAACTAGACAATAAATGCATACTTCAAGAATAAAAGCAAGCAATTAATTGTATTTGTAATATGATTGAAGGCTGCATACGGTATTAATGTATGAGTTTTTGTGAGGAGATTAATTTAATAATTATGCGATTGAATTGAACGAACTAATAGTTTCTAATTTAGAATGTGCAATTTTTTATTGCATTTGTAATTATCAAATTCTAAATATTAACTAAACTGGCACGGTACCAGCATTTTGGTAAATGTGACTAACTTTATTCAAATGAGTTTCAAACTCATTTGATTACGTTAAACTAAATCAGCAGCTTATTAGGTCAACTAGATTAGTTCTCGCAAAAGTTTGAGCATGTAAAAATGTTCTGCCACGTTCGTATTAAAGTCCGTTGTATCTGTCCACGCTTATCACAGATTTTAAATATAACCAGAGAATGTTCGCACTGTATGTAGAAAATGAAAATCATATTTTAGAACTAAGAGTCGGTAAAATTGGATTTATTAAATTTCTGCGGCGGAGGCTACGCGACCAGTAATTGCATAAAAATGTAAATTTCTTTTCACTTTTCTCCTTTACGCTATGCCCGCGTCCTTAATGAACGGCAAATATAAGTTTTTCCCGTACGCGAAGATTGTGGTAATTTCGGCTAGGGAAAGACATATACTAAAAGTGACGCTTCGCTTATACAGATCGGTGAGAAGCGAAGAGCATGCCACGTTAAATAAATGTTTTCACTTAAACCGAAACGCAATTGAAAGTTTATACCGCCACCGCACATTTAATCCGATCTCCCGAGTGCTCTGGAAAAATCAATTGATGCGCTCCTAATTCGAACTAGCTAAATATATATATATATATATATATATATATATATATATATATATATATATATATATATATATATATATATATATATTTATTTAGTTAGTTCGAAGGATGATGTGATACCACATGCGGTTGAGAGACTGACGGTCTAAGCTCATGATCGATGGTCACGAAAGAAAAACTACATTCACGTACACATACATCTTTTAACTTGTCAAAAAACATTTTATACTAAATTTATGTTTTCTTTCTGCTGAAAATATCGATGACAAACGCTATGATTTTTCTGTCACTTCAAATGAAATGCAAGCAAAACGAAAAAGGAATACTTGAATTACAACCAATGGAATTTAAAACCAATCTAAAAATCTTCGCAGATCTTACGAACGGCGTCAATAAATATCACAATATTCACATATTCTAATAAAACATTTCGATTTCTCCAATAAAATATGGCTAATCGCAATTTCCAATATAATTTGAAGAGCATTTAAAAATCAATACGTTTAAATCCATATTATTTATATAATTTTTTTAATCATGAAAACATATGATTCAGATAAAAATCAACAATGTTTTACGTAGGTGGAAGCTTATGATGAAATGTAGGTATTTTATTCATCGATTTGATATATTTGTGGGAGTAAATAAAAGGAATGAGAATAATTTCACAGCTTGTTAGCAAAGAATTTCACATAAGCTCGCATTCAACTCGATACGATCGTAGTCATGTGCGGTGAACCATTCATCAAGGCGTATTCCAATTCCATCGCAGCTTCTTGTTTACTATTTATTTACAGTCAGCAATCGAACATACGAGATGTCGGCAAGTAACGTGACGATATATAAAGAAGTTTGCGTAGGAATGCTAACAGGATCTTCCGTGTGTGCTCTGGTAACAGTACGTGGCGGAAAGAGAGGTGAAGGTGGTTTTGAAATCGTGCAATGGTTCCATTAAAATTCAGACAACGTTTGCAAACGCTTGGGAACCACTCCATCCCGCGTGATCAGATATTAAACATTCTGCGGCGATTACTTAGCACATGTAATGATAAATTCTGGCCTTTGTTCTATAGTACGTTCTCTTTTCTGAATATTGCGTCATACTCTAACCCTGGAGCTTATTCACAATTATCTACTCTGCGCTATGTGCTGGTTTTCTGTTGCAGTACCATGCATATTACCTGCAAGTCAATTACATATCTCTAGTTCTATCTAATACACAAATATGTCGTACTCTATCATCAATGTCATCGTTATGAATACATCTGTTCCGGTTCACTTGATTGTGTTTATGCTTCAACGGTTTTATACGTATGAGATATTCGTGCTGCTGTGTTGTGCCTGCCGCACATGTTACGCTTCTGTGAACTGCGCTCCATTGGATTTAATATTGGATCATGTTTTTCTCATTACTAGAACACAATACAATCGGCAGATTTGTTTGTGATCGTTTTCTTGACTTTAGTGGTAATTATTGTGCAAATTACAAAGCTAGAGTATTTCATAAATCAAGAATGACCGATACGAATCATCAGAATTGGATCAATATTAATCCAAGCCAATAAATAATAATGTACTAAAATATGCCATCTTATATTGTGGCAATGAACAAGATACAATAATATAATATGATACAAGGGTAGAACAAAGCTAATAATTTAATATATGAATCGATACTAAATTGAACTATACAGCAAAAGATGTTCACAAGATGTCACCAAGTTGGCTGAATTTGCAATTTACAACAGATATCAAACTTCTTATGTCACATCGAATAAAGTTGAGAAAATCTATTATTCCACTGTGTCTATTGAAAGTAGTAATATTCGATAGCGGCATCTGTTTCTTACAGACAAGTTTTGCTAAACACTACTATACCAATTTTCCACCATCAATAATAACTAAATATTGATATTAAGTTTGGCAGACATTACTTCTATTTTTTACCAATTATAAGTTATTATTAAACTCGTTTTGCAAACGTTCATGAAAAATAAAATGAATTTGCGTTATTCAAATGTCAAAGGAGCGGCTTTTCTTGTCTCGAAATTCACAAAAAGAAAAATGAGAATTAATTTATGTCGTTGAAACTTTCTAGTTCTATTCGCAAGAAGCAAACAAACACTTCTGTCTTATTGTTAAGTGATTGTGAAAACTTGGCAGCGAATTAAAGTGCTTTATCCAGGCGAATGAATTTTCTCGTGCGTTTATTTTTAAAATTAATAACGCGTCCATATAGGAGTCTATCCTTGAGTCGTAGGGCGAGTTTCGTTTTTTTTTTTTGTGTGTTTGACAAAGTGGAAACTTGGTCGTCGCACACCAAATTCTCATAACAGTTTTCTTCAATGGTTTATTTATTGAACGCAAAGCTTTCGTCCGTTTTACTTTTCGTTTCTACACAATAAACCACCATTTTTTCCTCTACTCTGTGTTTTGTCCAACCAACAATTTTGTTATGATTGATTTTGGTTGCGGTTTCATTTCTGTGTTAAAATTATATCTGTGTCTTCACTTATCTACACATACACAGATCTTATAACTTTAACTTGCCTTTTTTACCATTAGGTAAAATGACCTGCCTTTTAATCTATATATTAAGATTTGGATTTGTTCTTGCATCTGAACTTTTTCTAAAGCTAAATGCAAAATTTGTCGCTGAACAATAAATTTCAAGACGGAGTTTATCGGAGAGGAAGCGGAAATGCTGGTTTTTTTGTTTGTTCACTTTTCCTCCATCAAGTATTTAAAAGGAAATGCAAGAACGACGGTAGTAGCTAGTCACCTAGCGATTAGCATGATATATGCACACGATTTGTCTCCCCACTTACCTGTTTATCTGCAGTGCAAGTGACAGTCCCACACCGGTTCTTTGAAGAGCGGTACGGCAACGGCCGTGGTGTTGAGAGAGAGACTGTAAAACGAACATTCGTTCGTTGGTTCTTCTTTGGCCCACCATATACCTTTGCTTGCTTGCTCTCATTGCATATATTATGTATTCTCTGGAGCATATTAATCAAGCGCCTTGACATTTACATGTATTCAACGTAGCGCGTACCAGTCGGCCCTACGCGTCGTCTTCTTCAAAATACCGCGATCCTTGTTCCTCTTCTTCCGCTTCTTTCCCAACCAGTATCGTTAACATAGTAAGCCACCCAAACACAAAGATTATCAATGGATGAATGACTCGCGTTGACAGTTTGGACACCAGCATATGCTCTCAAACATTAAAACTAGAGAACTACTTCCATCAAAAAATATTTGAAATTTTTTTTATACAAATATATAATATTCGAGTAATTGCATTTCCTCAATTGCTCCACAAGGATACTTATTTGTATGCTGTGTTTATTAATTGTGTGTTCTACGATTAAGTAAACGTTTTAAATTTAATATTTTTTGCAATGTGATCAGTAAATTCAGAAAAGTGCAATTAGTAATTTTACCAATGTAATATGATAAAATTTGATCAAAAATCAAATTTAACAAATTCTCTTGATAATATAAATTTTAAAAGATGACTTAACTGATGGTTCAATCTGATGTAGGTATAACTAGAAGTTGACTATGTAAATTACAGTAAGCATTAAGCACTTGTAATGTAAATGGAGGTAATATTAGTATTACCCAGCGCCGGTACATCTGTATATATGTATAGTACTACTATCATATTACATGCAAAGTAAGATGAGATATATTCGGTCCTGGGTATAGATATATAGATATAATGAGAACGTTATACATTTGTACCGGACAATCCCTGCAGATTTGTAATGACGCATGTCTCGAGAGTGCGATGTTCTCTGCTGTCTGATAGCAATCTCTATCAGTCATAATTCATTTGCTATCTTGTAATCTTGTGGCTGTAGGGATGCGATGCCTGCGGTATGACTTATTGTTGTATGTGACTGCTTGTTTGTATTAAACGTCGCTTTCTAGTGTCAGGAAATCGCGCTAAATAAGATTTTCAGTAGTTTCAAACTTGCCAGCATTTAAATATATATGAATTTTTCAGTTCTATTCATTTACAATTTTTATTAAATCATCTACAAACCACACAAGATGGAGAGGGATGATTCAACTCATGTAATTAAAGTACACATACTAATGTTATCAAATACTACAATAGTGTTATTTTTTATTTCAATATTATATATATTTCAATTTTTAGTAGAACTGTGAACCCGATTTGAAAAATAGCAATATACCAATTATGTTGGTACTGCCTGAGGCCAAATTGCATACTAACATTGGAAATAATTCATGTATTGGACTAATTGGCATGTTGGTTTGCTATTTGCGAATGCAATAGTTCGATTAGTCAAAAACTGTCTAAGTACTATTTTTATCTATTTGTTTTGCTTTAAATAAAAAATAAAAACACAAGTAAAATCATATTATTATTATTCATTCAACTAATGGTAGGTATTGTATTTTAGCTGTTAATTCCAACAATATTTTCCATCAATATTAAAATAAATATCTGCATATTTAATTAAGCAGCCATCGAGACAGTTAAACTCAATTTGACTTACATCCGAATTTTGTGTATTTCACGTAAAAGTAGAAGTTATTCTTTGTAAGCCATCGTAAAATCGTATAATAGATCTCCTTTAAACTTTAACGGAATTGAAGATCATGTTTTAACTCAAAAGTTTGATCAGTACTGGAATATTTATGCGAATTATTGTCAGCACAGCAAAATATATGTAATACGAATCTAGTCTCGCGTACTGTTTAACAATAACTTATACTCAGGTACGAAACTTGGCAAAAACTATGTCTGAAACATTGAACAATCAGTTCCCATTGTCACAATTTAATTTTGTTACATTATGATACAAGGGCTGATAGTTCAAAGTCATTCTGTGTCGAGAATTCTTATACTGCATCCGTACGTAAAATCCGTTCTTTCTTTCGTCGCAAATAATCAAAAGCCAAGATAAAATGTAGCGCAAATGTTCAGTTCACTGATTTCAAAAGACTCTAAAATACTTCCTTTCCTATAGCGTAGCACGGCATGAAGTGTGCTCACTTTTTGTCTGATGTGGCGCCATCGCCTCATCAGGAGACACATCCACGTGCGTCATTCTTCTTCAACACTTCCGGTTGTTGAACGTCCCAGCACTCCTTCCACGTTCTCATTACGAAGCTTATATTCTATATTTCACCTTGTTGCCGAATCACTATATTGCACGAGGCGCAATCTTTTCAACTTGTTCCTTTTCAGAGCCGTACGCCTCTGAATCTACGCAAACAAATTTACAATGTACTCACATCATTATGAATAAATGATAACAGGAAATTTGTTTGGGAAATGGGTGTAGACTCTATACCCGTGCTGTTTAAAACTAGTATCTGTATTTTTTTTTCTCGAATTATTTTGGAGAAAACCTGACGGTAACTGGTAGTAACTTTTAAAGATTGTATAAAAGCAATCCAGAAATCTTACTTTGGAAAGCAATTTTGAAAGTCCCATGTGCGAAAAGTTTCTTCTTTTAGATGTTTTTAGATCTTTTTTTATTTTATTTAAGAATATAAATGCTGCTGCTGCTGTAACAATGATAATTTTTCTGTTCTTACGCTTTGGTGAATATTTCAGTCTGTTATTGATTTCCCGGGGTTCATTTTCATTTAATTTTGTTTTATGATACTTGCATCTGTATTCCGACAGTGCTATGCTATACAAATTTATAAATAAATAACTGCCTTGGTATTGATGCGACAATCAAACTGAGCAGATAATATTAACCGCCTTCCAACTATTAATTTTTCTCCGACAATATACAAGCATTTTATTTTTCAATTGCCGTATATCTGTCCCATTCTCGGCATAAAAAAAATGGTTTGTGCTTAAGATTTCTACTTTTGTTGCTGAAAAAACTAGAGAATAGCTATTTGTATTTCACGTTTGGCGTCAATTTGTGAATTGTTTCCAAGTTTCCAGATGCGGCCCGTCTCATTTTGGCGCACAATAAAGAACGACAAGAAACAGAAGCGCGTTCAAAGTAAATGGATTGATCATAACACGCATGGCTTCAGCCCTTAAGGAATGAACCTTACTTTGTTTATTTATACTTCATCTTATACGGAATATTTTTTTTGTGAGTAGACTATACGAATAAAATTTAAAAATATTAATTTATGCCCCACAACTCTTATTTGTACACCGTAATTCGCATTGACCATATGTAGCAATTCGGTTCACAAATAAACTGTGCATCTTGAAACTGAGTTGATGTAATTATCATGGGGAAATCATAGTTATGCATATAACACTCTTGAAATAAATATCTTCAGGTTAATGGAATATTTTATGAATCACACTGGAACCTTTAAAAATCCATTACTTGCTCTTTATCAAACTTTTATCTCTCAAAGTCTAAGAGATTTTAAATGGGTAAACAACTCAAAGCAGTATGTATTAGTGGAGCAAATAAAATCTTCGTACACACACATTCACTCAAACATATATATATATACACAAACGGGGATGCATGTATTAGTGTATTTACAATGTAGATCGATTGCCATCATTTTGTGTATGTATGTGAGTATCTATGTGCCTGAGTAAGCATGTGTGTACTTGGAGAAATGTTCGCTTGTATAATGGAAGAATGGATTTGACCTATCGATCTTTCCATGATGGCTTTATCTGTAGAATTGTGCAAATACACATATCCAAAGTCTTGGTGGGAAAAGCTCGCGTTCCCAGGCGCAGTATAGTGAATTTTGCGTATTAAATTTTCCAATATATTTCTCGGGAAATCACGTCATTTATGGTTAGATTAATACTACAAAGGTTAAATCACATAAACGGCATTTGAAAAAAATGATATTTGATTTTATAAAAAGTAACATTAGCCATTCCATCCAAAGAAGACTTACTTTAACGCAATAGTATTGTTCATCTTTTTATAGTTTATTTTTCTAGAGTAAAATAAATTAAACTTAAGTAAAATAATCAGATAACAAATGTATTAAAGATAAATTTTCGTTTTATTAAAATCCTAAATAATGACGCATAAATTCCGAACGAAATCCATATCATACATCAATTGAAATTATAACAGATATCAAAAGGGTCTCATATACACCAAATCTTTTCTATCTATTTATTTCCTTCTATATATAACTCCTTTGACATATATACATTTCAATTTCAGATTATCCTGGTTTCAATCCTTTTTTTTGTATATGATAATACCCAAGATGTATATATTCCAATTCAATATCAAATTTAACTCAATTTCGATTGGTTCAATTCGGTAACCAAATGTGGATCGAATTTGCAGATTGGAATATAACCATAACCTTTCACATATATGTATCGAAAAACCAACAATACTCTTAATCAATGTGATAAAATTGCATTCGGGAGAGAAGCACTATTGTCTGCATAGAATTTGCGCGTACTAAAGCCAATTAGTGGATATGTAGCTCAATATTCCAAAATTGCGTAGCTTACACATATGGATTACACTACATTGTGCATTACTCTGTCTTTGTTCTCATGCTAGCTGTTGTTTGTGCCTAGATTATTTATCTTTTTCTTGCTTTGATTCTATTCATTCATTTGATGTCATAATATTAGTTACATATTACCAATTATAATCCTTAATTAAAAGCACATCGACACTATTATGTGATTTTTATTCGGTTATTTTTTTTCACCAACAAACAAAATTCAATATAATGTAATAATTTTACCGATTGCTGCAGAAATCTTACACTAGGTTATAACTTAAACGCTACTATTTAATTATTTAATAAATTTATACACTTAAATTAATATTAAGCTTGTTGAAGTAATATTTATTGAAACACGACTATTTATCTTACAGTTTGTTATTTATCTTTACATATCACCCTTCGTTTTATTAATTAATTACTTATAACGAAAGCTGATATCAAATTCTGATTTCTTACCCGATAGCCAAAGCTGTCTGCTTATATACCCGTATAGAGGGTTCTGGAATTTGGAACTTTCTGAACTATTTCAAAATAGTTCAAATTCAATACGTATTTTTGTTAATTTTATGTTAAGCTCGATGAAACAAACTTATGAAAAAAAAAATATCACCAACATTAAATCTTTTTATGTATTACTAAGAGCTCGGCATTCCAGGTAAATATCAAAATATCATGTTGTTGTGACCAAATAATGGTTGAGGAACACAGGAATATATATTTCGGGTACTTATCAAAACGTGTATGTAGCATAATAATAGTTTATTGTAAGTAGTATAAATATTTAAGATGTCCTTTCAATTGGAAGGTTTTGAACAGACTAATCTCATAAATTATTAAAGATGAACAAGATTGGTGCATACGTGGTTATAAATTATTATACGTGCATAAAAATTACACTTAGTGTTTTCGAGTTCTCAGGGATTAGACTTTCATTGGTAAGAGAATTTTATGACAATTCATACAATTTCGTATACGAAGTGAAACCCGAAACATCCGGGTTTAAGGAATGAAAGAGTAACTAAATACTAAGTCAGCAAATAATATAAAACAGTTGATTTTAAAAGTTAAAATTTTGGAGGCGTAACAACGTCAAAATGTGCATGATGCAATACGACGTCGACAGTGTAACTGTACCTGATATCATCTCATGATTGTGGACGTTAGGATACGCAAGGTATGGTTTAGTCTCGTGAGCAGGAATCTTGCACAATGAACGTTAGGCATTCAGTAAATAACATCCGTACGTCATCAAAAATCGCTGAGCTTGCAGCTGCAAAGGATCAGCAAGCAAACAAACCATGCATCGTTTGACCCTTTGAGATGTTACCGTGATTACGAAAAGCATTTTTTATCATATGCAATATCATGATTCAACCTTTTATACTTTTTTAATCCTGATTTAACACGGATAGTTATATTCAACTACGACGCAACAAAATCGCTGCAGCTTTGTATAAAATGAAACAGTTTTATTTCGAAGCCCCTGCCTGCTATATAATATATTATCTACTTCGGAAAAAAATCAATTATGCCGATGAAACATTTGCTTCATTTCAAAGACCAAAATCACACTGTTACAAATAACTGCCTCTCAGTTCGTTTATTGATCTCGGTTAGAGAAATGCCTGCGTAGCTGACGTAAAATATAGAAGGTGATCCAGCCACTCGACTAGTCGAAAAGAAAGCATGAGCTCTGAACACTGAAATGCAGTCTATAAGATGAAGGAAATGAAATATATATTGGCACTTATGTTTTTTTATATGTATGGTCGATATTTATAAACCTTCACATCCTTGGTCAACTATATTGCGTACTACATTATTTCCCAGTATTTCAATGATATTACATGCTGTTCGGCCGATGGTAAAGTAATCAAAATTGACGTTCATTTATTGACAAACCATGACATGCATGTTGCTAATTTGGTCGATTATTTCTCTAATGTTTCACAAAATGTAATTTCGCAATTTGAAAATATGAAACTAACGAGATATAGGCTCTATTATGTACAAATTTCAAATAGTGACATCTATATTTTTGATATATGCGTTGCCAACTACAATTATTGATAATAACGATAACATAAGTATGAAATCGGAACTAAAGATTCTGAAATTTAAATTACTTTTATTAAAACCAAATAAAATTTTAGAAATAACATCCAGCTTTACTCTACGGAATATAATAATAATGATACGTTTGTACTATTGAGATAACAAGGATTTCATATTAACTTTGTAGTTGTGTATAATTTACATTAACAGAAATTAATTTGAACGTCATTAAAATAATTCAATGAACTCACGAACATTTTTTTGTGACGTATTTTCTCTATCTCCTTTATTTGCACGTATATATAAGTGAATATGAACAAAAAGTTCATTTATGTATATAGTGTCTTTTGTCTTGTGTATAAATAATAAATAATTAGTAGTACTTAATTGCAATAATTTACTAGGTTGTACAAGTTTCGAGATCGAACCGTAATTAATTTTTCTAATTAATCCGCGCAATATAGACAAGATATGGATATCAAAGCAAGGATGCTTCAAATTATCTTCTTTAATTTATTGAATGTTTATTTGTATTTTTCTCAATTTCATGCTAATTTATCATCGTTCGCTCATTTTGAAGATCATAAATATAGATTTTAAACCACAGCAAAAAACACTAACGTTCATTAATTAATTTTGTTTCATTTCTTTATTCATTTTCATTTATTCATTTCTTTATCAAACTTACAACGGAATAATGAGACATAAATTGTTATTTTACGAAAAAAATTTTGTAATCAATGTGCAGTTATTGTAAAATATCGAAATAAAATATAGAATCCCTTAATGTTTAATAAATATGGTAAAAAAAAAAACTATTGGTGTTCGTGCCTTTTCTGTAAACAGCACATTTGATGTTTACAGAAAAGGCACGAAAACCAATAGAATTATTATTGCAGACTCTAATCACCATTGGTAACATAAAACGGATTAATAAACATCCTTTTAAATAAAATAAGATTTAATATGGTATTTAAATATATTAAACCAATCGCGATTTTCAAAAAAAAAACTATTCTTAAATTTGGCTCTTAATTTAATCAAAAAACTGAAATTCTCAATAGTATCACGTTAAATATTACTAAAAATAAATTTATTAAGATCCAGCCTTTTTAAGTTGACTCAAGAGTTAAGCTTTTTAAAATTGTAAAATATCGAAATAAAATATATAATCCCTTAATGTTTAATAAATATGGTAAACAGAAAAAACTATTGGTGTTCGTGCCTTTTCTGTAAACAGCACATGTGATGTTTACAGAAAAGGCACGAAAACCAATAGAATTATTATTGCAGACTCTAATCACCATTGGCAACATAAAACGGATTAATAAACATCCTTTTAAATAAAATAAGATTTAATATGGTATTTAAATATATGAAACCAATCGCGATGTTCAAAAAAAAACTATGCTTAAATTTGTCTCTAAATTTAATCAAAAAACTGAAATTCTCAATAGTATCACGTAAAGTATTACTAAAAATAAATTTATTAAGATCCAGCCTTTTTAAGTTGACTCAAGAGTTAAGCTTTTAGTATTGGGCAAGAACACGGCTGATTACTTCGTTACAGCATAGAAAGGTATTTAGTGAAATGGAATACAATATAAAATATTCCGTACCCAAATATTTCAGTGCGTAAATGATATGTTGTTGGTAAAGTTTATAAAATATAACAAACACTCAATTAGAGATAGTAGAGTTATTATGTCCGTTAATCTATTATACCAATTGTATTTTAGTACCTTTATCTTTGTTATTTTAAATAATAATTTAGGAACATTTTTAATAAAATATTTTAAATCTCTCAATAAATAGAAAAAAAAAAAATAGTTGACAAAATCGGTAAGTGTATATAATGTAATAATTATTCCAATACGTACGCCGAGTGCCTAATGAAACTAAAAACAAAAGATGGGGTTATCTTAGTAGGATATGATGATGATCGTCAAACCAACAACATTAATGAACGAGCTGGCTCGACGGTATCCATTGCAAAATAACCGACAGAACGTGAACATGGATTCCATATCTGACAGTCGGTGGGCTATTCACAAGGCTCCACGTAATTGATGACAACAACATTAGCAGCTCGCATTGTGACCGTAAGACAATGGTCGTAGAAGGCCTGCGAATTTACAATAGCCGCCATCATCGCTGCCACCGAGTGTGGTACAGTTCGCACGTTGCATTGTTCAAGTACTTCTTTTTCTTTTATCATTGCCACCGTTTGGTTGCGGGTGTAGTATGTGTTTGTCTTACTATTGGTTGTTGATTATGTGTTATTGGAGAAACTGATTCAATTTCCTTTGTCAACACTTTTTATGGATTCTCATTAATGCTTTGTTTGTAAATAATCCAATATCGAACTATTTATACCTACACCATATTGCTTACAAGTTGTTTAAATATGTAATTCAAGTAAAATTCGCTTGCAAATCTCGTTTACTAAACACGTCAAAAATATTCTTGTTTATTCGATACATGGAAGGTCAAAAGGCGTAATTCTATTAAAATATCTAGTGCGAAAATTCTCATGATTACCTACCAAATTCCTTTTTCTTTGTATAAGAAAATAAAAATAAACAGACCTATTTACACATATAACAAATGTGTGAGATAAATCTAAGCGATATCAATTTACTGAAAAGCATCCACGCCTCCTTTCCCATGACGAACAAAAACAAAATTTCGTTTTTCTTAACAACACAGAGAATCTACATTTTTTGCCACTTGAAACAATACTAATGTAAATGATAAAAACTGTTGCTCTTTATCTATATGGCGCGTTATTTTTATCTCCAAAGCAGAGCAGGAAAAAATAACTGCTCAATGATTGCTTCTTGCGTCTGCCCGGCATCGTTTATCATTCGAAAATGGTTGTTGGTATGCAAGCAGAAAACCGGTGGAACACGTTTAGTTAGAATTTTTCTTTTCGTACCAAAATAATATAGATGCCCTGATATGGAAGACTATAAAATAACAAACGAATTCTCTCAAACGAGACAGTGTTGCATCATGAAAGGCACTGCCGTGACCGTAATATTATTTTTAAGTCGGCACATGCCACCGTTCGACTAGCGATATTATGAGAAACTCAGTCGTCATGCGTGATGGGTAATATCTTTGGATTCAATCTGGATCCCTTGAATAACCTCACGGTCCGATTACGGACGCGGTCCGTTTCAACATGTCGTTTTAAGTTGAAAATAGCTAGCTCCATAACGCAGTTTGCTGCTCAATTTGCTAGCTGTGCAGCTGGCTATAGAAGTTATCCAGTGGGCCGTGCGAAGTAGCTCTTGTAAAATAGAGCCGACGCCCTTCTTTTCCTTTTCTTCATGAAATCTTATGGAAAAGAAATGTAGCGTACGGCGGAAAAGATTTTCACTTTTTTATCCCTCGATTTTTGTACGCTCTTATCGAGAAAGTCATCTTACCATCGGTAATAAAATGTTGGTAACAATTTATGAACGTATACTAGTGTATTCGACTATAAATTTGTGAAAGACACCATTTCCTGATGATACTAAAATTTTTATGAATCATTATTCGAATCCTTCCATGCTTGCTTATCACACATTCGCAGTTTAGCCCCTTTATATTTTTAATAAGTTACGACACCAAACAAATATATTTGACAATAAAGCGTTGGTAATATAAAACGTTTTATAAACGAACGGTATAAGAGCGCGAAATGCTACGATAAAACTGTGAAAAACAAGACGGAGAAAACCTCAAGTCGTCACAAGTTTACTGTGGAACGAGCAATCATAAAAAACCGAGTAAAATTTCCTGGTAATTTTTTAAATTAGACAATTAGTGAGACGATTACTTGTCATTTAAACGAACGAGTTTAGGTAGCTTGGAATTAATGAACACGGGATGAGGTACTTACCTGGCAAGGCTGGTAAATGCAACTATATCCCAGAGACATAATTAACATTTCCCGCAGTCTCATCAAATCGCATAATTGCAATTGCATTCTCATCTCCTTCCAGCTACGCACTAGGTAAACTACACTACTAGTCATGCATAATTTAAGTGCATACATAATACAATTTGCCAATTATACATTATATATAGCATCTAGAAAATTTATTAACTTAATAGCTACTCTATTTGGATGATGATGAATTCGATACTGACGGTATTGATCAAATTTCAATCACTAACACAATTATGAAACGCGGCTAGGAATCGGGATGCTCTATTAAGCTAAGCAAATACTCCATACTATATTCATTTGCTTCATGAACTGGATCAAATTAGGAAATGCGCATTATTATTACATATTTTAGATTATCTGATTTCATATTCGCATTTCTGTCATTTTTATAGATGTGCAATGTAAATTTCTAATGACATTATAAATATTAATCTTAAAACATTTATGCTGTTGTAGACCAATACAAAAAAGTGCATTTATCAGTGGGATAATTTTTATATTTTTATTAAATTGAGTGTTTTTTTTTTGAGCAAAACCTATAAAAATGATCGGCGGTTATAACTCAACGCTGTGCAGGAACAGGTGAAATAATTTAAAGATGAGTTTATGATTCAGGGCACGTACCGAAAACCTGACTGCATCGCTAATGTTGACCATTTATCAGAAAACTTCATTATTCTTCCCGTGTTTCCGTCGATGTTTGCCTCTAAAATTACCATTCTAGTGTTCAAAAAAAGTGGAACACAAAGATATATCATGATAAATGTCGATGTACTTAATTACGCAACAAATCAAATCGGTCTTTAAAACCACTCCCAAGTCCTTTTTGCTCCAAATATCAAAACTTCGTTCGATAAATTCCGCAATGATCCACCGAATTTGGCAGCTGGCTATCTACAGTCTTGCGGTCCAAAACTAACTTATATCTACTGTTTACGAAACATTTGAACAATCGTGCACAGTTGTTGAAAGTAGCAATACCATCCAAAACACAAGCAACTCTGTATCATTTCAGACTGAACTGAAATCAAAATGGAAACCATTTATATGTTCACTCGTATGTGTTTCATATCATACCAATATATCTCTCTTTCTGTTTCTGATGCTACACTTTGTTGGAAAAGTACCTGGTTTGTGTGGCAAATGAATTTATAAATTGTTTTTGGAATGAATGTGGAATCAGCCAGGCAGATTGAACGAATAAAACTGAACGAGATCTGCAATAGTTGAAGCATTACCAAAAGAATAAAAATAAATAATAAATTTTTCCATGCGTGATTTATCGAATTCAGTGTTCAGTAGTCGATAGATTTAAACGATATCTTGTTCTTAAAGCGTTCATACATGCTCAAAACTATTCAATACATGATTTATTGATTTTGTGTGCCTGGTTTTTATCGCAAATACATCCATAGCTTCTTTTTGTTATCATTTTTCACTAAAGTAATTTGTTGTGCTGCGGATTACAGTTTTCCACGAGTAACAAGATAATCGCATTAACACTGTGGTCCAGTTTTCTATATAAAAAAACTAGTGCTTTTAAAATAATTACTTAGTAACATCACTAACGTAATAATGCGAGGAAAAAAGTTGCTACGGTCTGAAATACTGAAGAGATTAAGGCCGTATGTTTTTTTTTGATATAACAAAAAATCCATTATTTTAATTTGGTTAGCAGACATAAATTCGAACAACAAATTAATCGCACGTATATATATTGATGAAACATATATGTATTTGATTCTCAAAGTCATGAAATAAATGTCAATTTCTTAGGATTACAAACTAAATAACATAAAATTGATCTACGGTGTGTTTTGATGTTAGGATAGTGTAGAGATAGAATAATATAAACAACCTTCGTGAAAATCGGTTGAAACGAGGTCAGTCTCGTGGTTGTATTTATGAACGCACCAGCGGGCAGAGCATGCTAGTATTTGCTACGTAAACGGCTCCATGAAGTAGCCAGACGAAAAATAAATCGATGCAAAGACATAGACGAATAACACGCAACTCACCTAACCGGGGATATACAACGCCACTGACATTGAGATATATGTGTGGAAAATGACTGAAAGGGTGAAACCCGACATAGAAAGAAAGTAATATCCATGTTGGGTGAACATAACAACATGTATTCGTGCTACAAACAACTTCCTGTGTGTCGTGAGATGAGTTTTTCAAAAAAAATTAAGTGCACAAAATAAAAAAGAAACAATACACATGGCATGGTACAATATAACAAGTTTCACTATTTATAAATATATTCTTCTTACATTTGTCCTTGAAATGAGAAGCCGCCTGTCTGCAACTTGTTGGAAATGCTATTTCCTTTTGCTTGCTGCTTATTTTATTATTCCTTAAACGTTCTAGTACTGGATTATCAAAGTAACATTTTATTTATACTATTATGTATCTAATTTCCATATTAAAAAATTACATTGAAAGAAAATAGAGCACAATTACAAGATTAAGTAATGAATGTGGATAAGATGATTTAAAATGTCAGAATATGAAAACACCGGTTTGTTCGTTCAGTCTTTCTATAACACGAAACGGTAAGATTTATTTCTATGTTTTTCTTTGCGTTTGGGCAAAACATGCAATCCGTTCGTCTAGTGGGCGTCGTTGATCATGAACAGTCCGGAGTATTTACTAGTATGGTGTTGGTTGAGAGGTCTTGAGAGCACGATGCATACATCATGTAGCGTGACAGCGTCGGCACTGGGCAATGTTGCCAATTCGGACATATGTACACTATCGTTTTCCCAATACAACTATGTACCTTTCGCAGGTAAAACAAATGAGCATAGAAGGACATCCAAAGTTCCGGTAGCAACATTGTATGTCTTCGTATGTACATACACCTTTATCAGTATTCTGGTCGGCTAGAGAACCAAACACACTTACTTGTAGTGATGTGATTGATTCGAGTTCAAGTATAAAATACTTCCCGCTATTTTGCCCGAATCGTGTTCTCGATGGCTCTTATCAATTGCTTTCAAATTCGGCTGCTATTTCTCCCGTGTGTATGCGCAAGGGAGTGTGTGAACGGAGAGAATGGCTAAGCAGAAATTGCACACCCATCGCTGAAAGTTTAGATACGCTTGAACCCAAGCACGGTTTCAATGGGATCATTTCAATGGGCACGTCTGCTACTTACTCACTGTTTACTTCAAGTGCAAAGTAACAATATGACACTAGTAGTTGTATGTGCATTGGTGTGTTAGTCTTTCGGAAAATTCATTCCCATGGGTGTTTCACACATAAATAACTTTTATATTGACCTAAACTGAATAAAATCAAATTTCATTTTATTTCCAAGCTACTATGTAACAAACATAAATTTCTATAAAGAAAAAAATACAATTTCTCAACTTTCACAAACTATGATTGAAGACCAGGCATATTAAAAAACTTAAAATTAATGTCTTTTTTTATGGATACTAGATTTTGCAGTATTTTGTTACATTCATCCAAAATATAGGTCCAGAATAGACTCATTACTCATCCTGAAATGCTATGACTTAATTAATGAAAGTTTCTGGCTTCATTTGCTTTTGGTAGCAATTTGTTCAAACTTATTGTCTCGTTCTAAAATAAATGGTTGATCTTTATAGTTCATGATGATTTTAAAGGACACCTGTTGCAAGGCGACTAAGATGAAGTGTCATTTAATGGCCCTGATAATTATGCCTTTAATAGTACCTCTCCATGTAGTTACATCTTTTGGAAATATAATGAATTCCTTAAAACTTTACCAGTGAAAATGTTCTATAAACAGTTTCCTAAATAAGGATTTTTTTCGTCCTCCATAAATTTTCTATAGAGTTTCACAATCACTGTCCTTACCTGTATTCTTATCGCATACACGTAAAGACCCTAGTACCGCAGCCATAAACCTTTCATTCTCCGTAGAATGTAAACATCGAGATATCGTCGATATCTTTTGGTGTTGCTATCTGACTACCAGGCGCAGTATAGAATTTTTTTTTTTTTCGTTGTTCGAACAAGTCAGTCAGGCTCTATCGATCGAATAAGCCGTCTGCAAACGACTTATATCCCATCAATTCATTTCTCAATATCTTCATAGATAGGTATGCGTGTTTTCGTAGTGTAGAGCATACGATTGATAAAAATCCGCTCACACAGCGCTTAACTATTTCAAACCTATCCATTTCCCAACTGATCGTATGTCGGTTGACAGCAAAGGAATTTACAACCTTTCGCGTATACTTGGGGACTATTTGTTTTTCTACTGATGGTCCGCGTCGCACGCGATATCGATACGTATCGATTTTTTCGTTCCCAGTAAATGCACAACAACCACAACTCATTGATATACTACCGTTTGCTAGCTTACTTCCTTCGTGTGTGTGATTTATTCTTTAGTGTGATGTTTCCCGTAGACTCGCACATGTCAACAGCCTATATATGTTTAAGCACGTTGTATCATACATCATCATTACGTTAGCAAAGTTATTTCGATGTTTTTGTTTTTAAAAAAAGAACGTAAAAAGTATATCGGTTTAAATAAATAATGTGGAATTTTTAATAAATTTTATTGTGCAGATACCTTTGGATACCTATATATTTACGAAATATTTTGCACAGTTTACAATGTTTCATATCAACAATTTGTCATGCTTGAAAAATTTTTATTTGCAAAGTTGATTACAACAATTTATACGCCACAAAATATAAAGCTAACGTTTTCGTTTCTATTAAATATCTGTTGTTATTTTTCAGCACAAATATCAACATTGTGTATATACTTTTTATTTATTAATAAATTATATTTTGTACTTAAAATTTCAATAGTCAAATTAAAAAGAGCAACAAAATGTTATTAAATGAATTAATTGAAATTTTTTACCACCACTTTTGCTTTTGGCTGATTTAATATAATTATTTTTGCTTTGTGTGTTTTTGTTAAAATAACCAATTTATGTCACTTTTCAATGCAACTGTGTTGTTTTAAAATATTTTCTAGTTCAATGAATTTTTAATAACAATAAAAAATGTTTTAACGTTAATGATTATATATATATATATATATATATATATATATATATATATATATATGTGTGTGTGTGTGTGTGTGTGTGTGTGTGTGTGTGTGTGTGTGTGTGTGTCTGTATGTATTGGATTTATTACTATAGTATCAGCTATGCACTTTCACGCTTATCTCTCTTAAGCACGCAGGATCTTACCATTTTCTAATTCTGATGAATATGATATATAAATTTGAGTATTGCTAGACAAGATCTTCGTTCACACTGACGCAGAGAAATGAAGAATTCCGTAGTCCCTTTTCGAAAAAAGACTCTAGATAGAGTAATTCCCTGCTGACCCAAAGACAGGAACCGTCTGTGTTTATTTCCTTGTGGGTCTAGCGTTCGTTTATTCTTCCATGTATATTCCCCGCCTGTCGACTATCGTATCAAGAACAATCCAGTTTCTCACACTATTCTTCTCCGCTCTGCGTCTGCCTCCAATCGTTTCATAACGTCACTCTATATATATATACTGACCCAGTTACATGACCACTTCATCAACACGTCTTCCCACTCATACATATTTGGTTGTTTTCGTTTCGACATATGAGTCACCAATCAAGCTAATTTTTCGGCCGGATTAAATTGCCCCTTCCTGAAGATTTAAAATAAGGAATTGATTTAGTTTCTAGCCGGTTACTAGTTTTATTGCCTACTTTTCTTTGAAAGCTTTTCCACTTGCTTATGTGCACAGTCGCACTATAACTAAAGCTTATACTCAAGTTACGGTAAGAATGTTGTGTTTCAAATACTGTCAAAACAGTTAGGCCAAAGCAACACCATAAAATCGGGTCATGTGACACATTTTTATGGAATATATCTGAAGCGTGAGGGTGTTAAATGAAACCATACGGAAAAGTTTTCGGGGAGTCAAGAATCTTCCAGCAGGAAATCATATCTCTTCACACAGGATATGAAGTTTTGCCACGCTACGTGTAGCGATCATCGTTTTTTTGATTTTATGAAATTACTTTGTGCTGCACTTTATATATTCGACAGAATTGAATTTTCTTTTCACCTGCACGTCTAATAGTTTTATCACGCATCCTTTGATATTATTTTCTTCGAACGCGTTCTAGTTCCATTACTATGAAGCTAGTCTTTAGAGTTTGAATGGGTATGCCCATCAATCTCTAAAACCTAGTTGCAAGAAAAATGTGTATTGGTTAGTTTGCTATCCATGCTTTAAAATTTAATATTTGGTTAAGCTAGATGTATGCTAAATAGGTTTTCAAAATAGAATTATATTAAATTAAATAAAAGTAGAGTCGGATAACTAAAGATTTAATTATATTTGAACTTTAATTAAAATATAATTAAATCCTCTATTTTACTAGTCAACCCCAGCAAACTCAAAACAAAAAGTAACCATCGCTCCTGTACAAGTTGTGAAAAAGTTTCATGCCGAAGTTTATAAATGTTCATTCATAATCGTAACGCAACAACTTTATCTACTCAAAGCAAGACATTATTGTTAAATAACCTCGAGTGCTTTAACTTGTAGCCACCACGACTTTCATTTCCGCGTTTTTATCTCTAATCTCTTTGCGAGTGAACCTTTTTACGTAATGTGTGTTTGCCAGTGCAACAACAACTGTGCATTTAAATAAGTCAATTTGATGCGATAACTAAAATGAAACTGCACCGGTGGTGTTTTTGATAATAAATTTGGCGACACCATTTGTGGTCGTAGTGTAACACCGATGTTGCATCACACTTATCAATAAATAAGTAGCATCTATATTAATTTATTTCCACCGCACTGCTCAATATCATTCCCACCCAATGTTATATAACGATTATTTTTGCTCTTGTTTTCGTTCCGTGACGTGCACTCCATCTTACAGCTACAAACTAACATGCAGCATTTTTCAACATCTGGGTCGATATGTGTCTGTTGATTTTTTGTTACATTGGGTACTACTTATATATTAGTCATACATTATTTTCTTTGTTTTATATGGCATAAATATGATCTAGAGATTCTAAATAAAATACACCGTTTCTCAATCATATCTGATTATTTTGCGTAAGATTGCCGAATGCAGAGCACTGCAGATATATTTGCATGAGCTTTTCAGCAGTTGCAATTTCTGTACAATACATTTTATCAACCCATAGTTCAACACCAAAATATTGTTTGTTTGTTAAAACAACGAAATCCTCCAATGTTTGATGTTTCAGTTTGGAGTGGACAAACATACAAAATTCGTAGAATACTGTCACCTCTCGTCAAAGTCTAACCGTTAGAGTATTTTCCAATGAAGCGAACGTATATTGTTCATTCCGTATTGCTTCCATAATTAATTCTACAAAATATGTGCCAATGTACGTAAAACAATAATTTCTTGTTGCATAGCTAATGTTATCCAACAGAGGATCAACTTCAAGGAAGACTAGTTATGGTATTTGCATATCTTGTCGAGTGGTTAGCTAAATCCAACCGCAAATATAAACCCTTGTCCGTTGTCAAATGTTATTTGTATAATTATAGATGCTGACATCAGAGACTGAAATGTGTATATTATTATTTAGCTTAGAGGCTTATAGAAGTACTTTGTCTTTACATGTAGTACATTAATATGTTATCACTTTAAAAAAATTACTGTTAGTTTGGTAGAAATAAGAAAACATATAACATATAGTACTATGGAACGTTTTATTTGGTAATTTAAAATGCAAGATAAGAATATTATATAAATATGCAAATGGTAATTTTATATTAGCAGGATATATATTAGTAAAAAGATTCATAAAGCCGAATTTGAAAATGGGTCTACATAGAAATTTTGAGCATTGGAGCATAGAAAAAAACATTTTTATTCCCATTTTGGTATAGCGTTAAGTATAATGTATAAAACTGAGTACACCACCATTAAAAATATGTGTATCAATAATTCCCGTCTAGTAAGTGCAGCATTATATAGCCTTAACAATAAAGGTTGTGCACAAACACATATACACTAAGCATCTATGTCGGTATATCAGACTTCTACATTAGCAGCCCGTGTGCAGCTCGGTTAGAACTTCGAGCACATTAACTTCATTTTCCGAAGGTATACGCCTTCTTGTTGCAGTATGTTGTAGACATTTTCCTAATTAAAATAAGACAAACGACTACAGCAACCAAATGCAAACGTACGCTATGCCATTACATGCTTCAGCGAGTAAACAATCACATACATATATACGCAAATATATTGGAATAGAATTGATTTGGAAACTAATTAAAAATACTTAAAACAATGATACTTCAAATAATTTGTCTCGATACGGAAATGGATGTTATAATTACAATGCAAAATTTTGTTAAAATTCGTGTTGCAAATTAATGGTAACGGTGATGGAGGATCACTTAAACCAATTTGTTGCATGAAGGTTTTATCGATTGTTCTTCTACTTCACAAACACTATATATGTACGTATATGTTATATTTACATTGCAGTAGCGCTCGCCGCTAGATAGTATAGGTAGAGAATGCATGCAATGCTATGCAAATACGTTTTAAAAGCGGCGGTAGATACACTTATGACATTAACATATCTCTAGGGATAGGATCAGGAAATTCTTTACGTCCGTGGACAAACCAACATAAAAAACCAGGAATTGGCGTGAGGTTGGCAAAATGCAAATTTTTCAATTAACCACTTGCACATGCAACAAACTCTCTGCCACCGTTCACTTGCACCATACACGTATGTAGGTATTTATTATATACTACCTACCTATTATGTACTTACAAATGTAAATTCATATTAAATTCTAGTGCAACTTTATGTAATGGCTATTTCTAAAACAAGGATGTAAAGTGAACTTAAAATTTATGTCGTTACATTCACAATACGTCAGATGCATAACTCTAATTATCGTAAATCCGAATTCAAATTCATCATACATAAAATATTTTTTCTACATTAAGTTTGTTTATTTTCACTGATCCTGGTTTAAAACGCATCAGAAATTATATCAAAATGAATAAAATTTTGTATCGTTTTTACGATTGTGCGGGGAATTAAAACAAGGGTTTTTAACTTGAACACTACTAAATAATTTATTTAATACATTAAAACTAATATTATAACACATATTTATTAATACACTATCCTTTATGTATATAAACACGAATATTTATCTCTAAAATTTATTTATTATATCACCCCTAGTTTATTAGCTGTTACCTTATAAGGGATACTGTTGACTTTCTTATTTCCAACTGTCCCCGTCTGCCCAAGCTAGCTGCTTATATAACCACATGGAAGTTCCTGGAATTACATGGAACTCTCTGGACTAGCCTGGATAATATTTCCACCCGTATTTCATTCCTGTAATCGGTACCATACCCCGTTGGCTCGTTACAATATTATCAGTTTCATTTTATATTTTCATTAAGTGCATGTATAAATTATTGAGATTATTTACTATAATATTCTTGTATTCTGTATAAATGGCATGAAATAAATAATTTTAACGCTCTTCTTTATATTTATTATTTGTTTTGAGATAGAATACAATAATGCTCTCATAATCAGTACCATCTGCAGATATTTCTTTTAAGTTTAAGTCATTAATTGTCAAATTATTGATACATGGTCCCTTGGCAAATTGTTAATTATAAATTTATAGTATTATATGTTTGATATGTCTTTTGATGTATTCAGACCAATTAAGCGTGTATGTGTGTGCACATCAGCATTTCAGTCGATTGATGTGTGCTTAAAATCATAAATCCCAATTGACATTGCATCGCAGTTTCACAATCGATTGACTCTTAGTGGGAAACCGAACGAAGAACCACCAGCTGCAAGGCAACATGTCCGGTGGTACTGCTGCCTCGAACTAGCAAATATTACATACAGAGTGGTTACGAAGTCGATGGGTGTGTCATAGTACAACAATATGCGTACTCCGAACATAGCAATTACAAGCGATCTGGCAAGCGTTCATCCGTGATGCAATATGGCCGTACGCGGAAAATGAAAACGTGTGCGCTGCTGTTGTACTATTATCCATATTGCCATGTGAAATCAATTTTAATCGTTTACACAGCTCGCTTATAATATTATAGAACATATCGCGCTGGCCGATCTATTACAGCGAACTGTGATCTGCCACAGTATGATAATGTCAATAATGAGTATGTGTGTGTCTATTTATGCATCGGCAATTCTATTCAAATTTTCATATTAATATTGGGGCAACGGATCTCGTTCGACACGCTCACGTAGATAATTTAATAATTCATTACTAAAAGAATATTATTATGTATTTGGTGACCAGCAATATTGATTAATATTACATTCACTTCAAATTAATTTTTAAAACAATTATTTATGACCTATGCAAATTGTGATCATGAATAATGTTTAGCTTGTCATCGAAAATTCACATTTTAAGCATGCATGCATTAAATCTATTTTCGCATTAGATGTCTGTGTGTGTGTGTGTATATGTTTTGTATAATCGTAATTATAACCTACTTAAAACAGCCACTAAAATTGAGACTAAATGCTTTAAAACAAGCATTAGCATTGCTATTGCTCAGAGTTCCTTCTCAGCTAAGTGTTGCATATATAATAATATCGTGTTATTTAAGTTAAATTAAATTTTCACGATATTTTCGTGAAAATTTAATTTAATTTAAACAACACGATATTATTATCAATTTTTTATTTTTATTATCAGTTCAATACCTTCCAAGGAGCAATAGTGAGTGAACGAGCCAGCAAGCAACCAGCATGTTTCCAAAAATAAGGAGAAATATTTGCGAATGATATTTTAAATTCGAGAATATTCTGCAATACGTACAGCAAGCAAAAAAGCGTTACTTCTAGAAAAGTCGTACATTGAATCATATATAATTAAACATAAAATGAAACTTGAATAAATGTTTTGTAGTCATATTGACATCAAAGAGTGTTGTGATAATCAAACAACTATCTTTATACGTAAAGGGAAATAAATTAATAAGCAGGGCTTTTTTTTCATTTTTTCCGTTTCTAACAGTGAGAAATATGTTACACAAAGTTATATTTGCCGTTCTTGCTATGTATTTAAAATGGATACTGTCATTTTTAAATTAAATTGATAACAGTATATGTTATTACTAACGAAGTACCATGTCCGTAAAAAGAAACATGCGAAATCTCGATTTAATTACGGTACAGAAATACAAAGTTGTATTATGCAGCAAATGGGGAACAGAAGCGTATATACACATACAAAAAAATGAAATAGAAACAAGGAACATTATACAGACTTAGACAGAGCGAATATCGAGTGCGAGGGAGACAACGTAACTTTAAAGATCCTTACAGTTTCGGAATTAATTCGGAATATTCAGATGAGGCGGTTTTAGGGAGATAATACGATAGTCGGTTACGTCCCAGGCTTGATCCTGGGCGGAACACTTCGCTTTGCCGCATATCTCGCGCAAACGGTAACTTGGCCTGCACTGTCGGTCACGCAGTGTTTACTAACCCATGGGTTTAAGTTTTAATTAATGTTATTACACACGTAATCATACAACAAACATTTAAATAAATTCTGTTCTATAATTGAACCATCATACTACCTTGATCAAAAACAAATGATATAAAATATAATTTATATAATTTCCTTGAAAGATTACCGAAGGGGTTTATTAATTCTGCTAAAACTCTAATTTGTTTTTCGAATGTATATTTATACATTTTCCTTTCATAAGACTTGGTACAGCTAAATTTCTATCAAGCAGCAGAAACTTATTTTATTTTAGTTTCATTTTAACACGTACCGCTAAATATTAATTATAAAATCCGTGATATGTTCTAAATACATACAGTCGAATAAATAGACTTGGTTTATTTATTCTGTTCAGCATGGCTTAATAAATTGGAGTTCATGTCGATAACCGTTGCACAGTCGATAACAGGTGAAGCGTTGCACAGATAGCTTGGATTAATTGATAATTGATTAATCACCGCTCGAACCTGACTCACTTCAAAGGGTGACAAGGTACAAGGATTCCCTATGTACAACCTACCTAGCCGAACATTGCCATTAGCAGGACCTCTACTAGATCCAGTCATGCATTATAAATTTGACGCACGAATCTTATCAATCTTTCATATTGATAATATTCATTAAAACTTATTCTGTTGTAGTATATCAGCTTATTCTTACATTTACTTGCGCCTACATTTACTAATATTAATTCAGTCTCTTTCAGAAAATATATTTTGCTCAAACAAATGAACACTAACAAGTTTTAATAAATTTTCAAGAATCTACTCATAATCATTTTCACACAAATCATTTTCTGTCACAATTTTTGTAATATAAAATACTGGAACATTATTTTTCTCATTGTATTTTAATGAAAATAAAATAATGAATAAGACAATTCATTTTAATGCCAAGATTTTTTAATCAAATGTTTACAATTTCAAATGTCACAGAACCAAGTTTTAATTTTATTAATTGTACATATGAAGTAAATTATTGATCATTGTTATTAGCTTTAATTTAACTGTTACTCAATTCGTAAATAACGGTCAACAAGATGAAAAACAGTAAATCGCCTGAGAATTAAACGCCAATTGGAAGACAAGACTTGGATGGGTGGGAAAATCTAAACAGTTTTCCGCCTTGTAATTTCATTAGTAAGCGATTTAAGACCCGTCTTATTTCGACTGCTAAATGTTACAGACTTAATACTTCTTCGTCTTCAGACGTGCTGGAATCCTTCAGGAATTTCTTCGCCAACGAGCTGACCTATTGACCTTACATAGATTTGTTTTTCTGATAAAGCTTCTCCTATTGGTTCTGGTCTCCGAAAAAAAAAAGCATTGGAGAAATTTTATTTTGCTTGAGATTCCATACATTCATTTGAAGAATATGTTTTACAACTTTATTTATTATTTCTAGACAAGATAAATATCTTTTTCTTTATGGATACTTACAAACATAGAAGTTTGTATTTAATTGCTAATTTTTACTATGAAAAATTTATATTTTGTAGTAAAATGTTTTTCTCATTTATCAATAAATATGTGTAGATTGAAATCTTAGCTCGTATTTATCCAGTTTAATATTTAATAAACTTACCTTATAAATATTTTATGAAGAAGTGTGAAACTCAGTTTAATATTATAAATTTTGGAAGAAATGTGCTTCGTAATAATTCAATTGCTTAATTGCTCTGTTAAAAAGTAGGAAATATACCAAGGTGTTTCGTGCTTGATGATGAACAGGTTCTTTTTTATGAAGGTCGGGGAAAAGTTCATGTTGTTGAACATAGACCCAAGTAAAGTTTTGTCGCTTTATTAACTTATTAATCATAACCCTTCGCTGGAAAAGTTTAGATGAATCCCCATAAAGTTACGATCTGAAGAGTGTATGTAAGGTCAATTTTGAAAGAGGAACACGCAAGTTGGCAGTAATCAAGAAAATGTTACTTATATTTAAATATATATATATATATATATATATATATATATATATATATATATATATATATATATTTATATAGGGTCACATTTGTTTTGTAGGATTTCTAGAAAGGGCAATAGTGTGACATTTATTTGTATTCAAGTCTGCTCGACACGAACAGAAACAACATTTTATTGATGCGCGCACTCACAGAGATCTCCCATCTGGCTGTTCAAAATAAAGATCCCTAATATTTCACTAAGACTTAAGAGTTCTCATTTTAATCTACATAAAGTTTGTGTTTCAACCAAGAACACTGACTTATCCCTTTAAGACTCCGCTTGAAGTAATTAAAAAGTTTGATTCGGTTTTTGCGACTACACATTTATTCGAATAACTTTTGTCCACTCCTATATAATTTCAGATTAATTCTATTTTAATCGTTCTCCCAAACAAATACTTACAAAAGATCATAGTTTATTTTACAATATCTATTCTTCCTTTCACTAATACGAAACATATTTTTTACGCTTTCATTAATACAGTTTTGGATATATTCTTACGTTTATAGTTTTCCATGTTAACCTACCATCAAGGTACTACTTAAAACGCTTGTAATTGCAGATGTATTTTACTGGCAAACACGAAAACCAACATTAAGCAGATTGTTGGTATCGAGCAAATTTTATCACATTTCTCGTTTAAGATCATCATTAATTATATTTGCCTATTTATTGGTAAACAGAATAGCTGCGGCGCAATATGTAAAAATAGAGATATACAGATGAAATAAACTAAATTTTGGAGCAAGTAACATTTATTTACCATAATGTTACGCTAAGTGAAACTTTTCGTATTCCCACAGAATTTCTACTCCCGGATGTTGAAACACTCTGGCTTTCAGCTTCTTGAACAGGAAATTGCTCTGCTTTTCGTTCCCGCTTCCTATTTCGACCATGTTGGCTACTTCTTAGTGCTAATCTTGTTTCAAACTATACAAATACCTGTACTTTTTTATAAGTTCTGTTTTTAATTTACGGTGGTTCTTAGGGATGTTAGAACATAACAATTTTTGCTACATAGGTGTACAATTCACCACAAGTTTCAAAATAATAATGAATTATCTTGAATTCGCAGAGTAAATAAATGTATTTTAGTGTAGAAAAAATATATATTATATTTATTTAAAATCCCATATAAGTTTTAGCATTACATATTTCTATATCAACATTAAAATAGTTTTTTTTTTTATTTGTCCTCAATAACAAAACTTTATAATCATATGCATAGCATTAAGTTTTAATTGCCAGCCATAAAATACGTTTTCTAACGTGTATTTTTTTTCTTTATTACAGAAAAATGTAATTCTGTGAGGCGAGTGATAAGGCCAGCGATGGATGGCGAGGAAGAGGACATGTAGACCACATATTTCAGCTTGCATTAGCGTACAGCATTAAAAGAACATGGCGATTGGTTGGTGTCCCTTCCTCCGATATCAACGTAACATTACGTCCACACTTTCAGTGATCATCATGATTCTGGGGTACTGTGCACAAGGTTTGCTTTCCGATTGTCCACGGTTATGCGAATGTAAATGGAAGAGTGGTAAGGAATCCGTTATATGCCTAAATGCAAACTTGTCATCAGTTCCACATGAATTAGATGCTGGTACTCAAGTCTTAGATTTAACTAATAATAATATATCCTCTTTGAAAAGCGATGAGTTCAGCGAAGCAGGACTTTTAAACTTGCAGAAAGTTTATATATCCAAGTGTCGGTTAAAAATAATAGATAGATTTGCTTTTCGACATCTCATCAATTTAGTGGAACTTGACTTGAGCTACAATATGCTACAAACTGTACCGTCACACATATTTAACTCAATTCCTGAACTGAGAGAACTAAAACTGAGTGGAAATCCTATACAGAGGATTATGAACAATGCATTCGTACTAATTCCACAGTTAGTTCGACTCGAACTTTCGAACTGCAAAGTTGGTACAATTGAAGTTCGAGGATTTTCCAGCCTTGAGAATTCATTGGAGTGGCTTAAACTTGATGGAAACCGATTGTCCGAAGTTCGTCCAACCACTTTAACATCTCTACACAGTTTGCATGGGCTCGAGCTAGCTGGGAATCCTTGGAATTGTTCCTGTTCCTTAAGACCACTAAGAGAATGGATGCTAAAGCAAAATGTTCCATTCGGAATACCTCCCGTGTGTAAATATCCATTAAGACTTGCATCGAAACCGTGGGACAAATTAGATTTGGATGAGTTTGCCTGTATTCCAAAAATATTAGCACCAGCTCCCAAGGCTCATGGTATCGCAGGTAGTAACATTACAATTACATGCAAAATTGTGGGCACACCTGAACCAACTATACGGTGGCTCCTAAAAAATCGTGTTATATCAAATATGTCTGGTGCTCCTTATGCAATTGGTAAAAAAATTTATATGGTTAGTATTCTCAATAACTCAAGTAACTTGACAATTTTAACAGCAGACGTACAGGATGCGGGTATGTACGTGTGTGCCGCGGAAAATAAAGCCGGGAGAGTGGAAGCTAGTGTAACATTAGCAGTGTCGCGCAAACCACAAGAACACGCAATCGTTAATAAAGTTATTCTAGCCGGTGCAATAACGGCAATTTTGTTTTTAATTGTCCTCTTTTTGTTGGTATTTTGCATTTGCTCAGTGCGACGACGGCAAACTTTTAATCGGTGGGAAAACAGACGAACTGGTAGTGGCAGAAGAAATGAAGAAAGTTATGAAAAAATTGAAATGAATATAAAAACAAGTACTAATAATGATGGTAATGGAATTGTTCCTCCAGCAGGTAGCGCTGAAACTGGGGGTGATGTAACAATTGTGGGCCCTATTAGAAGGAATGGGGAATATCGAAGAGTTCCATGTTTGGATACTGACCAGGAACTCGAAGAAGATGAAGATATTGGTTATGAAGATAACACAGAGACACCAACACCAACTAATATAAATAATAGCCGCGAATCAAAACTTTGGACAGCAGCCGCCACTGCTAGAAGTATAAGCTCTCCAAATAGCGGTCACTGGAATTCCAACCTATGCGATACTCACTTAGATCCAAATGACTTGCACATACCAAGAAGAACTAAAGAAGAAACAAAGTGAGTAAAATAATTTTATTTAATAAATTTTGCTTTTTTTAATACTGAATTTAATTTATTTTTTGTTCATTTTTAATTTAAGTATCGACCGTTTAATTTTTTTTTTCTAGAGACGATTGCAACAGGAATCCGAATTTAACTTTTGGTATATATAAGCCAAAACGAAATATTTCTGGTAAATCTCGCATAGCTGTTTCTGATCCATTGGGTGCAAGTTACATTGGTGGATTATGTCAGACGCTTCAGCCCCATGTTATGAGAAAACAAGTCTTTGGTGAAACTGGTGGAAGCCTTTACACATCAGTCCCACCTAGTACAAATATATCTGGAGATCCCGATACTGACCAACAATTCCCTGATGTACTAGGTTGTTCTTCAAAAAATTCCACTGGTGATGATACTACTAGTTCATTTACTACAAGCAATCTATTATCAACTTTATGTTTGAGTGCGGGAAATAGAAATATTGAAGAAAATATGTACTGTACATTGCCACGTCATAAAACAGAATATTCAAGAAATAGTGTACGTTATCGAAGTAATGACAGCGAATCGCTTTTACTTCCAGGAAGTAGGTATGGCAGCAGTGGGGGTGAAAGCAGTGCTGGCAGTCGAGAATCTCCCAGACGGCTATCAGATGACACATTTAGATATACACATGCTAATAATAATTCTCGCATAAATCAAAGATCAAATAGTTACTTAAATCTTGTATCGTCAAGACAAAATTTGTGCAGCCAGTCAAAGTCACCGCGCGTTCTCAGTCCTCCTGATTCAACACCATTACTAGATGTTGGTGCTCTTGAAATGCGACTTGATCCAAACCGCGATATCTTACTGTCACCGTCCTCAAACGCAACTCGCTTATCGTCCGAGGTTAATACGTATGACTATCATGCAACTCAGTTAGAACGTTTTCTGGAAGAGTATCGGATTCTTAAGAAGAATTTAAGTAAAATGAAAGAAACTTGCGATAATATGCGTCCCAATGATATGAACCTTGATGAAACGAAACAGTTGTGCAACAGTAGGTTCCTCGATCCATTACTCCATACTAACATTGTCGTTACGCCATTGTCCGGCTCAGAGGAAGGTAATCCGAAATCCATTCTTAAAAAATCACCAGCCACACCTGGTTCAGCGTCACCTGCTGGCAGTGCTTTCGTAAATTCATCATCGCCAATGTCCACACACTACGGAACAGATCGATATGCACATTGCTCGACAAATAGCATGCAAAAACGGCCGGGCAATGATGGGGGATTTTATCAAAACTAAGTCAATGTCCTCTTCACATATATCTCTTTCTATGTACATAATCAAATTTCTACCCAATATAATTGTTTCTAAATTCTACTTCATCATCGTTGATTAATTGGATCATTTCTTTAATGATTGCCATATGACAAACAGAGTGAAACTCTATAGGTACTTATTATACATTATACATATAATATACATTTGTGATATGAAATAAATTCATAAGAAAAAAAAAAGAATGGTATCTTCTTCAAATAGAGGAATAATAGTGAGAATTTTGCTAATGAAAATTGTGATTGATTTCCCTATATGTTTCCTTGTTGTAACATTATTATTCATTGAATAATAATAATATCTGTATATTTTATGAAAAACTAAATGTTAATTTATGTTTGGTGTTTTGACCGTATGTAAATGAGATAATGCATTAATAAAACATCAAATGTTCAATGTCCAAATTTTACATACATATGTATAATATATTTTCACATTAACTTTACATTACTACATATGAAAGTATATTAATAAACATTACCCAAATACACCCACTGAAACGAGCAAGTGAACAAGTCCAAACATACTACAACTTTAAACTCCTTTTTTTCCATTTTCTTAGGTAAACATATGAAGCAATTCATCTATCCAGAGTAGTGCCGTATTTCTAAACATTTATTTTTGCCCGAGTTGAATTATTTATGGGTCGCTAGGAATTACCCTAAAAATTAATGTCTGCATAATAAAACGGGCCTGGAGTCTGTTTTAATGCATATCATCTTTAATTTATCACAGGCCATCTTTTATGAACTGCCGGTTCTTCTCCGCTCAATTTATAGGTGAGTTTTTCTTTCCTTTTTTTTTCTTATTAAGTCTTAGTAAGTTAACTAGCCCACAGGGAGTTGATTCAGAATCTTGAGTTTCAAATAAGATTCTGTAGCTGACTGATTTCCATATAATAAATATGCATTTTGTTACTTCACATAATGTTGTGAACTTTTTACATATATTCATTTAGAAATGACATCACTTTCTTGTTCGACTAAATAAATAAGCTTTTGTTGTTCTTTCAATATGGTATCAATATTTAAATCACATCATATAATTAAGCTTTAACATAACGAACAAGGAAATAAATTATTCGATATGTTTAAAGATATATATATATATATGTAGTTAGATGAAATATATGGTGAGAAACTTCAGGTCTGAAACAAGACAGTGTAAAAGTGTTCTAAATGTGACAATGTTTTGCCAGTGTACGAATGACTCCCAGCAGACCGATTTATGTAAACTGATGAACATTTAAATAGTGAACGTTTTACCGGTCGGTTGGTTGTCTGCTATGGTAATTTCCCTGGTTGAAATATTACAAAATTTTTAGTTATATTTTATCTTCACCCGCAATCACAGTTTGCTGTCAATTTTGGAATATGATGTATAAAACAATAAATTGACGATTCATTTTCGAATATATCTATATATGCAGATATATAATAAATTGTTTTCATGATGATATTTCATTGTATTTTTAGGACCACACATATGTGTATGTTTTTGATACTTGTTTGAGTGGATCACTGAATGAATTCAATACAAATAACGAATGGTGTTACATGCCGGTTTGCTTTTAAAGCTTGCGCATGTTTCATAGAGCTTTTGACCGTAAATATTCGTTTAAATTTTGCGTAAAAATTAACTGATTTCGGGTCAATAAAATGTAAACTCGCCCCCTATACGCGTTGGTTTCAATAGGTTTATTGTTTCTACGTGACAATTAATTTAGTATTGATCTTATTATGTGCGGTTTACCAATTCAAAATTGAATATTTATTGTATATGTCTAGGAAAGATTATTGTTCTATCGAAATGATGAAGCTTTCCATATAACTGATTGAATGGTAGAAATATTTCGTTTATTTATAGATTTTCATTTAAATTTTGCGTAAAAATTAACTGATTTCGGGTCATTAAAATGTAAACTTGTCCCCTATACGCGATGGTTTCAATAGGTTTATTGTTTCTACGTGCCAATTAATTTAGAATTGATCTTATTATGTGCGGTTTAATAATTCAAAATGGAAAATTTATTGTATATGGCTAGGAAAGATTATTGTTCTATCGAAATAATGAAGCTTTACATATAACTGATTGAATGGTAGAAATATTTCGTTTATTTATAGATTTTCATTTAAATTTTGCGTAAAAATTAACTGATTTTGGGTCATTAAAATGTAAACTTGTCCCCTATACGCGATGATTTCAATAGGTTTATTGTTTCTACGTGCCAATTAATTTAGAATTGATCTTATTATGTGCGGTTTAATCATTCAAAATGGAATATTTACTGTACAGCTCTAGGAAAGATTATTGTTCTATTGAAATAATGGAGCTTTTGATATAACTGATTGAATGGTAAACATATTTCGTGTATTAAATAGAAAAAAGACGTTTTGACCATAATAATAAAAATGTGATATGATCTATATAAAATGTGTATAAACAAGCTCAGTGTAGTAGCAGATAGTAACAATATTTGGAAATTTCAATAAACATAGAAAAAGCTATATGTTTACGGAGCAGTTATTTAAAAATCTGTCAGCTACATGGAAAACAATTTTCACCGAGCATTTTTTTTTTTTTTGTTTTCTTTCTGTGTTGTCGTCGTACCGTGTCGAGTTCGTCTCTCCGGTGCCTTTATTTGCCGTCGTTTGTCATTCGGCTCCAGTAACGGCAATGGCATTCCAAGCGGAGAACCGTTAGTTTAGCGGCCAGCAGTATCTATACGATTTAAGGTAGGCACATTTTGACGTAAACAATCGTGTTTGTGCTGCGTATCCCATGTATCAAAACCGAAAAATCTGTGTGGTCGTGTGGCAATGACAATGCACGACTGCCACTCGGCGACTCCTCGTTTAAATAAACGTGTACAAAATGGCTTCATAAAATACAGAAAGTACTTTGGGTACGTATAAAGAGCGGCTATATTATGTATATTAGAGCATAAAAACACCGCGACGTAGTCTCCGTCGTGTGTTCTCTGTACTTCAAGTGAAATTTTATGTCTAAAACTGCAGATTTTTCTTATATACGGTTGCAGTAATTTTCTCTTAGCCTGTCTTTTGCAGATGTTTTGCCAGAGTAGTTTTTCCTCTCTTGTATAAATAAAGAAGTTGACTTCTACTATTTACACATTACCATTCGTTCGAAAACGAGCTAGACGGTTGCGTTAATTACGTTTCGTGCTGTATTAAAAACACAAAACAAAATTAATTACGTTTTACAAACCATGATTAAATTCTACATGCCAATAACATTACTGACGACTAGAGTAAATATTTTGAAAGAATGTTGATTATGATGGCGCAGCACTGTCATTAAAAGTATATTAAATTTGTTTTTAGTCAGCGCAAAATAAATAAACTTCCACTGTCTTACAGGTTTCGATGTTAGTGAATGAGGTGATGATAAACTGTTATCGTTGCTGGGCGTTTGCTTGTTACGTTTCTCTAGAAACAAGAACAAACTTCGTTACCAACTATAAAGTTTTTAACGGATAACAAAATAAGCTATCTAATTTAAATTATTGCTGTATCTTTTAATAGAAACTCCAGTCACAATAAAGCATCGTTAATACATTTCTCGCTTTCTAACTAAAAAATCAGAATTCCATTTTTCATGTCATGCACAATTTTTTATCATTTAGCAAAGTAATAAAAAGATCTCAATTAAAAGATGTTTTCGGAGAACTCTTCCCCAGAATTTATTATAAAATGTTATTTGAGCAATTCTTAATTTTAATAGCATTCTTTTCGAGTTCCTTTTAACAAAGTTGAGATTTAAACGTTTTTAAAACTCTTTCAATAGTAGACGTACGGTTGCTACGCAAAATGTATGAACTTTATCTTAAATAGTATTTACCGTACAAATGCTATTAAATATCAGGGTCTTTTTTATTCGTAAGCTAGCAAGTCGTCTATTAAAAAATTTAAATTATGAAAAGTTTCCTGAGTACTTGAGATTCTAAGTATCAAGGTAAGATATTTTATTTTCAATTTGTTAACAAGCGAATACTTTTTTCTTAATTTCTATGATACATTTTATGCATCAGTTGAAACTCAATTCCGTTTTGAATAGGATAACAAATGTATATTCAAAAGTTCAAGTCTATACTAAATTCCATGGTTTTTTATTGTTACACCGAACAATTGCTACCATATATCAAACTATGTTACAATATACATAAGTTTGTATAGTGATATCCAAAGCTTACTCATACTTGGATAAATAATATTCCTTTAGATACGAGCGCGCCTATCACTCGCTCTTTACAATATATTGGCGTTGATTCAGTGTTTCTTACACGGCTTCTTGCCGGTAACTGCTGTCATCTTATTAATAATCACTTACTGTGGGCTCCATTGTGTTGTACAGTACTGTTTAAGTGTAATCATGTAAGTGTTTCTACGGAGATAATTTATTACTCATGCCTTTGACAGCGCCAGTGGAACATGAGCGTCCCTTTCGGGGGTTTTGTGGTAACGATAATCAACTACTGATTATCTGTTCAAACTTGCTACTTCTATAACAAAGTTTACCATTTCAACTAAAAATTATCACTTTTCACTTCGGAACTAATACTATATTTATTTTTAAATCTAACAACAAGTTGTTGATTATTTTTTTGTTATTTCGTATCAGTTGTTTAGTTAACAAAAGTATCGTAATATGGTTGATCCGAAGAAAGGCGTGTGTGCTCTGTTAATGTCAACCAATATGGAAAATATATCGTTTGGAGAACAACGCGCAATATTAAAACTCGAGAACCGCTGCTCTCCGTGTCTGTTGAACCTTTTGGTAGAAGCGAACGTGTATCCCAGCTGTCATATTGCAAGCTGATATTTGCATTTTTTTTTTGTATGCACACCCTCCAAGATAACTGCTCATTTTGTGAACCTAGTTCGCCCTTTGGGAACCATTTGGACGTCTACTGGTACTTCGCTCTCCTGTCGTCCTTTCATTTATGATATCTGATCCTTTTTTGCTATACCACTGTCACAGAGTATATATGTTTCTCTATATGGGTTTTCAAGTATGCATGCATATAAGCTTGTGTGTTCATATGTATGGTACGAACGTATACATATGTATATATGATATGTTTATGTAAATATACGAACAAGTGTATTATGGTAACCTTTTTACCTCGCAAATGTACTAATATTAACTTACTTGTCACAATTTTCACTTTGCCGAAATAACATTTAGAAGAGTCTATAGCACTCTGTCTATATAATAGGTACAATTGACCGTATAGCGTAAAAGCATTATCGTGTCCAAATATTTTCAAAAAAAAAGTAAATCTAAATATTTAAAGGCTGCTTGATCATCAGAGAAGATCATTATCGTATATTTGCTAACTCATAATTTTGTTACATTATTAATTTATATTGACATATTGTAATCAAATTTCAATTACGCTGCAACATAATGATTTTATAAATAAAACCTTAAAAGCATGATGTTGAACATTTTGTTCAAAGTACTCAATCCGTTTAATATCTTATGAGGAACGTCATATTTTCTAATTTTTTAGTTTCAAAAGACAGTTTAAATGATACCAAGTAAATGTACAAACTTTTCAATAGAACATAAAAAATAAGCAATTCACTTACTGTGCTTTGAAACTTTTACAGTATTTTACAAACTTATCGTTAGTTCTATAGAAAAATAATACGGTTGTATCAGTAATACAAGCCGCTTGTTTCTGTTCCAACCTTTGTTTATTATGTTTTATAAAGTCGTGTAAAATATGTTATAACAGTTACATTTTGATTAACAAGGTTCATGTTTAGACTACGTTTACATATGTAAATAAATCTCACATGAACACGCAGTCTGAATAATAATAAGTGAAAATACACGACAGATAAAGAATCTCCTAGCGAAATATTTATTGTAGGTACGCGTTGGCCATGTCGGCTCATACATATGAAATATTCTAGTTTCAATTTTCATTTTAAATATTGTGTTAACACTCATAAGATATTAAATATAATATTTTGTTATGTACATACCATCATGGTTTACCAATCAAATGGGATGGAAAAAATAAAAAAACATTTTCACTCCTTCTCATCTCCGCCTTTCGTTTTTAATCTTGCATACATACTTCTTTCGCTTCATTCAAATTCTTATACTTGCTCTTCTATTTAATAAATATACATGTACTATCGTTCTTGGAAAATCTTAAATTGTGTATAAAGGTGAATGCCATATTTATTTATTTTCCTAAGCTATCAGAGCAGTTAATGCACCGAGGCAGAACTAATAAGCAGCGGAAATAATCAGCCAGACTACATAGTACATTTGTTTCAATTTCGAGCAAAGCGGCAGCTTATAACTTTATACAATAAAGCAAGTAGTTGCAGAAAATTGAAACAGAAGAAGTTGCTTTCAATTAAACATGAACGGCGTGTCTGATAGTGTGAGGTGCATTGTCGTGAAAGAATTATCGGTTTTCCAAACAGTCAAGCATAAAGACAATTTACTTAAGCAAACAGTTAGATGATTTCTAAACAAAATATACCGCTACCGCACTACCATATAACTTTTAAGCATGTATGTTTGTCGCCTCAACAAGCACTCAGCCTTGCTAACTTTTAATCAGCAATCTGATAGGATGCTCGAGCCACAAGTTCCTCTAATTGGTATCATTCAAGGATCCTCATGGGATTCAATAAATTCGATTGTTAATTTATAAAATATAAATTCTAAGCATTTGCCAATGAAGCGTGAGTCTATTTTGTTTAGTTTTTTATTTGTCAGACACTCGATTATTTGCCTTGCGTGTTTTTTATCTCACTTTATCATATCCATTTACTCTTCTTACGATACACAAGTCTTTTCATACGCTCACTCGTCCTATCCATTGCCACTCGAAGTCTACAGAGGTTCCCTAGCCAAAATGGCAAAGAACACACATAGAAAGCATCGCACTACGCCACAAGCGCAATATTCACCGTTATTTTTCTATTTGCTTTTTGGAGTCGCTCTCAACGTAGCTTTGCACCATTCAAAGCACAATTTAATTTCATATTAAAAACTGAACTACTTGAAATTTGCCAACATTTGTAATTATCAGATTGTATCATTGTTGCTACAGTACTCATGACCAAACAACTCGTTTATTACATTTTAGGAATGCGTTTGAAATTCCATGAATATTGTACATCACAATCTAGTTTTTTTTTTTTTTGATTAGGATTACTTATATTAGAAATTATGTTTTCATGGAATGTACTTATAGGTTTCCAATTGAGATTAATGTAGACTTTTACTGTAGAAATTGTAGATATTATTTTAAAATTCTGTAATAAAAAGATATAATATTGCTTTGAATTATTATAAAAGCAACCTTGTCATTAAGTCATGTGAAAATAAACAAAAAGCAAGCCAATCAAAAAAAAACAAGAAAAAATGATCATAGATGCTATATTAAAATTTTCCCTCACATGAAAGAACTACATAATTGAAATTAATTCTTCTCCATGCTTTCTCTATACTCGCGTCTCATATGGTATTTTGCTAGATGATATTAAACCACAGTTGAAATTCTAATTAGTTTCCTTTACTATGTCAATGATAGACACCACTTTATTCAATTACTAAAGTAATAAATGTCTTAAACAAATCACGCTAATTTCCTTTGATTGGTCGTTAAACAAGTGTCGACTGATATTAAACATTTTCTTTCATGTAAAGACAGGTGACATTTATGACATAACATACGAAATTGGTCGAATCTTTATCTGAACACAACCGTGAACGTTCATTAGTCATTCTCTCGAGACCAAAATCGTCACCAAACTGGAATGTCAACGACGTGGAAAGCGGACGCGTTGCTCATTCGAAAATGATTATTATTGATACTGATAACGAGCTGTTGCGTTGACAACTGACTTCCGATATCGGACAGAAAATTTGCTTTCTAAATAAAATAATTTAATTATTTCCTACTTTTCCGTTTTTCACTTCTTGAACTTTTTAACATCAATCTTTTCTCATTTAAAATGGAATAGTAGCAAAATACTTTACATCTTTTGAAGTGTTGTGCCACTTAAATAATATAACGTAATTCTATTTTATAATTGAATACACAATCGACACTAGTTTATTCGCGAGTATTTAAGAATATAGTATTCGCTCACAAAATAAATATGATTGGACTGAATAGTGATAGCTAAGTGATATAGTCCCATATTGTTTGTTCAATGTGAAATAAAAACCACACCATAAAACAATATGATGGAAGTAAAATGGTTAGCAGTCGTAACATAGTATGAAATCTGATCTAAATGACAGATGTAATATGATCACGTATCACAACTTACTGCGTTGTATGTTAGCCAAAATACATTTCAATTGACAAATGATTTTAACAGCAACAATTTAGATTGGGACAAAATATAGTCGCATGAACAATTACATCAACAAAAATTACAAACAAAATATAAAATGAATGAACACTGCCGATGGGAACATGGGGGAGCGAGGCTATTGGATATTGATTACAGTATCCAACTTGATCCATAGGCTTATTTTTATATCCCGTTATCAGCGTACTTTGTTGTATTCGTGCACGGCGTGGATATAGAGTTATTAATGACAATTCAATTAGTAGCCTACGGTACACTTAATATTGTAACATTAATTTAATTTTGAACCCAATTTTTATTCACTGTAATAAATTTTTGGTTTTAACCCAATTGTGCCCTAATGAAATATGTTACTCATTATTATTTAATTTTGCATATTTTTAATTATTTACACAAAAATACAGTTTATAATTTTCAAATACAAACATCAATATATTTTTGAAATTCTCTAGAAAACATTTAGTTTAAATTCTTTTTCACAATCGAATATATTTCTTTTTTTGGGCGATATTATTGGTTTTAATTAATAAATAATAGCCGTTCTTATAAAAATAAATTTATTGGTTTATTAATTTGCGGTATTAAATTAAAATTTTCCGAGAGAAAATAAAAATTTAAACAGTATCATGTACGGACACTTATATGCTGGAATGGCGCATACTCAAATTGCCCGGCGGCTGGGTTTGTACCTTTTTTGACCTTTCATTTTGCCCGAACCATCGGTATAAAAAAAAAGGTTCACTAACCCTCTTAAATTGCCTAGTTTTACGATAAGTACGTATTAAACAGGGAGATTAGAAATTGGTACATTTCTGCAAAATTATTATTACAGGTAACAATGTATCAATAAGGAAAATACAGTTTAGTTTAAAGTTGATTATCATGGTCCAATAATAATAAATAAAATAATTTTATATTTATACATTTAAATAAAATATCTAAGAATTTTTTATTCTTATTTTTTGCCTTTGTTAATCTACCTTCTAAAATGCGGATTTCTTAAAATTTGAATTCGGGCAGGATGACTATACGATTTGACAGTCCAATGATTTGTGACACCAACCGCCGGGCAGGTAGAGTATGCGCCGCTGGAATGGTCAAGTTTTAGCAGTTGACATGGCATTATAACGAGACATAATTGCACGTCTTCTGCACATGGTCGTTCTTTGTTGACGTGTCTTTTGCACGATCCCCAATGCAAACAACGTTGACTCTTAATTAATGTTCCTCACTGGTTTCACACTCACGTTGAGTTTATATAAAATTACTTTATAGTCAAAAATTTAAACAATAGTTCACTTTTATATGTTTTTAAATGACTAACATATAATTTTTTAGCTTATATATCCTTTTTAATAAATTGTATTTCGTATTTTTGCATTCCCCTAATAAAATTTTACATAATAACCATTGAAATTAAATAATAATTACGGGAGTTTAGAAATGGTAAATAAATGCATGTGTCCATGTGTGATTTGTTTGGTGAAATTTTACTGGAAATAAATCGAGGGATTGTTGAAATCCCCGCAGGGTAAAATAAGCCTATTTACAAGGTTCTTGTTGTTTCATATAGTAATTACTGATACATGTATCCCGAAACTTCTAACACTGCTTAACCATCCCCGAGAGAACAAAAGCTCTACTCTGTTAAGCATTTTAAACATACGTTTAAATCAATTGATAAACAAAATTGTCAAGTGCGAAAATGTAAAGTGTTTAAATTAAAGAAGATAAATCCATTATTGTACTACTTAAATATATGCCAACTGTGTATCTAGAATATTAATTTAAATAGTGTAATTGGCATTTAAATATAAATTTATTTGAGTAGAATAAAAACATTAAAAAATTTAGTTCTCCTACAGTATTTAACGAGCTGTTGCAATTAATAATTTATTTTAAAAGGCTTTTTTATTGAAAAGGAAATGAATGCTATCGTTTTATGTAAATATCCGTTTCATGGTTTGTAAATGCACTTAAGTGAGACACGAATGTGTTATAGCTGTGTAGGTAAATAAATATAGTTGCGACAATTATTTACTTAATACACTCACGTACAAATAATGCTTATGTGCATATGTTCAGAGTAATTTGTACGATGCCACGCCTATATCACGTCGAAAGTTTGAGCATCTAAGTATCGTGAGGCAGTTTTCGGTGCCGTGTTAAGCGGTAATGAATATGCAGCTCTGCAGCTAGCGGACCATCGTTTGTGTAGCATGTTACCGTCAGCTGAACCACTCTACTATCTCCATTATAGTCTTATCGTAGTTCGTTATAAGATAAGATAAGATAAGACCATCGCCAATCTTCCTCTTATCCGACCCCACTCGCCCTTGTTTCATTAATATCCAACCCTCAAGCAACACAAAAAAATTATGATACTAATAATTTTATTACTGTCCATTTGGCTGTGACATCTCTTTTGTCTTCCATATATTTTACGACAAAAAAAACTATAATCTTATTCCAGCGACATTAAATAAAAGCATTTTTCTTAATTAAAGAATTGGTATAAATCATTTCATTCAATCATCAAATTTCCTCTGAATTAGATTTGTAATAGAAAATTCTCGAACCGTTGCTCCGTATTCATTTTTCAATATTTATCAAAATTTTCGTAAAGCAGTTGTAATTTCTAATTTATTTTGATAATTATTAAAATATATAGCAATAAATTCGATTCAGCGGTAGTTGACTAGTTTTTATAAGATACAAATGGGGGTAGAATCGGGTTTTCAATATCACTGGCAATGATAAATCATTCAATTTACTAGCGGTAGAAGACGTCTATCCATAGATTATCAAGGTTTGGGTTAGTTGGAGAGAGTATACGGCGGTGGTTCGCATACTCTTGCATCATCAGCGCTTGGCGTCGTTCGTGAAAATTTCGGTATAGGGTGGATCACTCTGGTTCCCCTCAGTGCTCATTCATTATTCCATATCATTCGTGCATCTTTTATACCGCGGCACTCGTATCAATTCGTACTATGGTATATATGGGTTCGATTCAGCTAGTCCAAGGATCAAATTCTTTACAAGAAAAAATAACGAAAAGGTGAAAAAAAGTTCCTTATACCCCTACAGTTCAATGCTTTGGATAAGCTCAGCACTGGCAGAAGTTCAATTTCCCTTTAGGTATACTTCACATGTTCCAATGTATATATAGCATAACTTTTTTGGTTTATATTAGTTTTCGGAGATAATCAATAAAAATATATATTTTTTATCGTCAAAACCAAAAGTGATATGTGTATTATTTCTGGGAGCGGAATCTTCTTAAAGGTAAGAAATATGTAATTATAACTTTCTTTTATATACAAATATATAATATATAAATACTAATAAGACAGTGACCTCATTTTATGCGGTATTTAACGATATATAAATAATTTTTGTACACCTATTTGGGCAACTTAACACGAGTAGTTCTATTTATGGAATCAAATTAACTAAAACCAAGACACGAACTCCATGAACTATGTCGATTTCCTATAATTTGAAAAGTTACCGTCGAGCAATTAATTAATGAGAAACTTTTAGCCAAAGGTGTCACGATGTTGTATCATCCTAATGAAATTTTAATCACGTTTTCTCGTTTTAAAAATATTACAAATTTCATGTTCATTGAAGTTAAGAAATGAAAATAATACTTTAAATTTTAAACTCATTTTTATGATCCATATTATGTTATTATTAATAAGTACTACAAGAAAAATATATATAAAAAATAAATATTCATGAAAAATTTATTATTTTGCTATTCTATTTATATATCAAAATATATATTTCGAACATGCCTAGATTTAAAATAAAAATAGCTACAATATGATATTTTTGCTTTTCCGGCCAATTAAAAATATTGAACGCTATGTCAGAATGTCAACGAACGTAGCACTGCAATTTCGATATTCAAATTGACATAGTATCTTGCATTCCTCAGCTGCCGCAACAAGGGCTGATTAAAACTGAAGTATCGTATAAGGGTATGGCGCGTGTGCTGGTGCCATGTTGACTAACACTTTGATGTGCTTTTATTAATCTGCGTAATGAAAACTCGTGTTTTCGCGATCCATCTGTACTGTTGGTATAAACTTATCCAAATAATTAGCTATTTATTTGATTTTTGGGACAATCGTATCTTTTATTTATTGCTATTCATGTTGTATGCAAACCATACTTTTTTATTAATCATTGAATACTATTTTTCCCATAAATTATTTCAATTTTTCTCCAAAATATATATTAAGTCACAATTCTGAAAATGACTTTTGCAATTCAGAGTACGAGCTGCATAATTAAATTATATTATTTCATATTCGTTTATTCTCATTTTATCAATGATTTTCTTTTGAATACTGTGTACTCTGCGCACGTTACTGGTCTCATATTTTGTCACCATCATAAAATTCTTATTCTTCAGAGGCGCTCCATCCACAAATAGTGACACATGTTCAATCTATCCCATACAAATTAGGTAGCATATCGGCAGTGACGCTGGCATCAAAGAAACCGTTAGACGCACGGGCCGGATGATCTTTTATCCCCAATATATAGAATCATTTAACATCGATCATACTTTGACTGAATTTTGAAGTATTTTAGAAGTTTCCAACGAATCTTTTTATTGCACATTATTTTCATCTCTTCTTTAGATATAGTTATTAGACGGAATTATTAAAAAAAACAAACATTTTTCTTGATTCAAATAAATGCTATTAATTAAAATATTGTAAATAAATTCAAGACCATCTAACGCAACTTTATGAATAATTCAGAAATCATTAGGATAATAATTAAACGACCAGTTACTATAGACTTTAATATCATCAAATAGTTAAAGCAGCACATATTTAACTTAATGTAGTGTTGTGATCGTAATTAGTAAATCATACGGTAATTATCACAGTTTGAATAATAAAACGTGAACACTTTTGTGTCACTTGTTTAAAATCAAGTAGTATTTTATGAAACACTATTGCAAGCTCGTTTGCACCGTACTATGTGCATGGCTTCTACAAACTGTATAACAAGTTTCAAACAGTAATTGGTTCATCTCGAGATGTATACAACGTGGGGAGTACCTAACGTACTCGCGTGGACTACTTTGCCAAGCATACCCTACGCCTTTGTTGTTTAGCTCTTCTAAATTGCCATTTAATATCACATAGTTTCTGTTTTGATAACCAAGACTTCACCGTCACAAACTCAAACGGACAATATACACAAATCTAATGTACGCAAGTTAACACTATATTTCTCGCGGTCATTACAGTCATCATAACTAAATTAATTAAAATTATTTTCAAATGGTGTGAATGCGTCCCAAACTTTTTTTTTTTATATATAAATAATATCTCTACTTTTCTTATTATCTTGAAATATGACGCATTATGATTACCGAAAACATAAAATCGGGAAATAAAATCGAAACAGAACATATGTATCTTTTAAATAAATCCCAATTTTATATTTGTGAAAATGTAGAGATAAAAATCGCACAATATGTTTAAACATATTTCATTCTGCTGACCGCTATTTGATAATTTTTAGATGAAATGAAGTTTTTAATTTATGAAAACTGATAAAACGAAATTGAAATTTTTTTTTTTTTATATATAATTTTTAATCAATTAACAAGGCATCAAATGTAATTTCAAATATGTCACATCCAAAACGTTCACATTCATTGTTGTTGTAAAACGTTAAATTTATGTTGCAAACACATACAAAGCGCGAAAATTCAGTGCTGTAGATTGAAAATGTTGTGCACTGAATTAAATCGGTTGCAACTGTCAAGTGCGATGGTGTTGGTATTCGGATCGTTACCCTCTGCGCTGGCCGTTGTAACGGCGAAACAACACTGAACGATGCCGCATGCCAAACCAAGCCAGGCCAAGCCAAGCCACCGGTCACCGTACACTGAACAATAAGTTAACTCATTAGCTTGCTAGTAATTTACCAGTTCAACAATTAGTAGTCCAAGCTGTGCGCATCGTCACCGCAAAGGTCGGAATAATTTCGTACCCCTAGCCGGACTCCCGCAACATTCCAATACCACCGTCGCCACGCTAATTCGATTTCATCGTTAAATGCTGTTAAGCATAAATTCATTTCAAGATTAAGTTGTTTTACATACCGCTACCTAAACCAATTTTCGATTATATCATCTATGTGATCAATACTTTAGCACTAAATTATCATTTCAATAAATTGTTGCGATTGGGTATAAAATTCATTAAATATTTCTTTGGTGAGATTTTCTCAATTCGTATTGGAGAAATTTATTAAATTCGAATTCTTCAGCACGATTGTGTAGGTATCACAATCGTGCTGAAGAATTCATTTGAAGACAAAGATATTTTATTTTGAGAGAAAATATCGTAGGTGTTTTTCCATGACTGTTATAAATGTTTTTTAAGGGCCAGGATAATATAATATTTAAGACATCTCCAGAATTACAATTCATGATTTATAAAGCAATAAAACAAAAAAGTTCTTCGTAATAGTGCAATTTTTAGCATAATGTGTTTCTGTATATTATATATTACCATTTTTAGCGTATTCGGAATAAGTTAGCAAGATCTACTGAAAACTGGAATATATATATAAATATTATTGTTATTATAGTTACTAAAATGTATATCAACAGGTACTTCAATGAAAGCTGATATAATAATGATGCTTTCTACAATTGCATAAAAAAAAGTAAATCGTAATCCTCTTCAAACAACAATATGCATCAATTTATAAATAATAATGTATTTAATATTGACGTATTTGAAAGAGGATTAAATATTGGCTACATAAATAATATACTGATTTTTGACAATGTTAATGCAAAATCTATAATTTTAAGAAATAATATAGTATCAATATACTAGAGTATTATGACCAATATTTTCGATTATATGAAATAGTAACAAAAACTAATACTTTTCGAGAAGTGGCTGTGAAAGAACAATTCTGCAATCAATACCGAGAAACAATGCTATTTGTCACCGGTATTTGATGGAATGCCCCGAAAAACATTGGTGCCGAAAGAAATATTATTTATTAACTGCGAAAAGAGAAATGACGTACGAAGAAAGCGTTTTACACGCCATTGGAATTTATGTGATGCTTGTTTCGTTATTAATTGCACGGTCAATCGATTGTTACCCATCTTGATAAGTTCTTCCATTTTTTCTTATATAACGAGTTTTTCCCATCTTACTCCCATTATTTATTTTATACAAGCAATACATTTGAAATATCAATGTTGAGCCAATATAATTTTATTAAAAAAATATTATTCAAACTGAAATAATTGATTTGAGCTTGTTTGTCGTACAATCGCTGTCATTGGCCGCATAACTACAGTCTTGTCTCGAGTAAAACCTGAATTGTTATGTTCGGTCGTTTTGTGGTGTTGTAAAACAGGATTCTGCATCCAGCGACGCTTTGCATTTGTTGTCCTGATAAGACAGTCATACTATAAATAGCCCTATTTGTGCTCGGGATGCATTTCTATACAATTGCAGAAGAACATCGTAATTTTTCACTCATTAAATATTCGCATTTTACTTCAAATTATATTTTATTTAATAATCTATATGCATGAATATAAATTTGAAACCAAATAACTCTATAAGTAAGCATAAATGTTTTTGTTAATATTTAATCAAAAGAGAATCCTAATTAATTGTGAAATTACAATATACAGTTTTATGTTTAGATGAAAATAAAAAGAAAAGAGATATAGAATGAATGAAGCCATTTTATAGCTCTTTATGCAACGGTTTTGTAGCAGTGTTATTTTATCATCGAAACTAGAAAACGTGCTCCGTTTTCGCTGATAAGCGCAGTAAGGAGTATGATATAACAGCCTGCCTTGTCGACATTTTATTGCGAAAAGAAATACATTCTTCCAGTTATGATGGTTTCGGTATTTTTAAATCAATGCTTCACTTTCGTCCCACATAAGCGCGTGCTTCGTTCGTGTTGATCGTACGGATACATTCGCCGGCTAGCGAGCTTTGACGGAATAACACTGAACTCCGTTGAGCATTTCACCATTACCGTAACAATCTACGATTCCGAAACTTCGATTGAAATGCAATGTTACTTATTCTGAATGACTTGCTGGGTGATTGAATAAATTCGTAACGTATTTCACATTCAACTTTTCTTGTTTCTCCTTCTTTTCGCCAACGTTCGCTGTTATTGTCTTTTTTATTTTAATGACGAAGTGAGAGGGAAAACGTTCAACTATGCAGATTTGCCGAGGTGTAATCTTGCACGAATGAATAGGAATTGTTTTGGTTTTCCTTTAGGGTAACTTATCTTATTTTAAAATTAGGATTTAACTATTTCGTTCACATTCTGATATAGTTCTTGAATATATTTCTTTAAAACGATCTTGATCCTAATTTTATGCTAACTTTTAATATATTATTCGTAATGTGTCAGGTAACTTATCGATTATTTTTTTATATTTCAACAAACATAATATCAGAATTTTCAATATAATATAAATTTATCAATTAAATAACTATATGAAAATACCATATCGTTCACAAATATTTCATATTAAATACTATTTAATGCAAATTTGTGAAATTGATGGCATACTGCAACTGAATTAATTCAGTAAAATTGTAAAATAATATATAAGTAAAAATTAAATGATATTTTGCCGTTGAATTTGAGTCATATTACTAAATATTCCCAAAACAATTAATTTAACTGATTTATTTAAATATAAAAGGTGAATGTTTTGCATTTTAATAGTGATATTTTATTTCTTTATAATAAATTATTATTAATAGAAGCATAACAAGTTTTTCTTTTCATAATTCTATTTTATTTATATGAATCTCGTATATATATCCAGCCTTTCCAAATACGTAAAAACAATTTTTATAATTAAGACAGCCAGTTGTTCTTCACTTCTGCATGTGAATAAGCCATTCGAGCCGCGTTGCTAACACGGTTACGTGAAATTCACTTACAACGCTCGGTTGGCCCACACTTCAACATCCTACGTTTTTGAATTGCATACGAATTTCACTTGGAAACGTTTTTCCGCATAAGTATATGCATTAATAAATTTAGCAGTAATTTCTTTAATTAAATTTTTTAAAAAGATATTAAGTATTTATATTACTAAAAATATAACTCTAAATAATATTATAAAGAATTAAAATCTGTCGATAGTGTTACGACGAGATTTATCAATTCTTTTAATATATTTGTCTAGTATAGTAAACAGGATATTACATGATTACAAGACATCTTTTATTCTTTATTTCAGAACGCGTAACCATTTGTACTTAATCTTTCAGTGAAGTAGGTTCTACTATTGTTAGTGAGTGAAAAGGTGATATATATACATATAATTTTGAGGTGAGGCCGATAGAAAATCTATAACGCATGTTACTGTATTTGTTGGGATATGTCTGTTACTTGAGGTGATGTATTTGTCTGCATATCTAGTGCGCAATGGGAGAATGAATGAGAATGATGATATTAAGGGTGGTCGTCATGACCGTGTATGACTTATGTATGAGTCTCAACAATATTCAGGCACTAATACTTTTAATGAAATATCAGTATTTAAAGGACATAAGCAATTTCTTTAACTCCATTTTTATTACTATAGTAAATGTTATACATATTTTTTTACAATAATTATTAATATTAGTACAAAATATTAGTATTACTTTTAAAATGTTGAAATCTGAGAAACCAAAGATATTCGGACAGCAAATATTACAATGTTTATTTGCACTACGTATTCGGTTTTTCTGCGTAAACGTGCACCTCAACTAGTTCGTGCGTGTTTTAAAACAATATAATTATAAAAAAATGCACGTAAATTTGATGTCAGTTTAAAATAAAATTTCCTGTGTTACGATGGAACGAAAAAACAATAATGCCATCCGAAAGCTAATTAAAAAGGATGATTGAATAGGCTCAAAACCTTAAAAAGGTCGACCTGCTTTACTAAATCAACGTGAAAAACGCTATATAATGCATAAAAATATTATTATTTTCATCTGTGTATTCATTTGATTATTTCTTTATTAAAAATCTATCACCATGCAACAAGCAAACAACACAAACCAACTATTCAAATAATTTTTTTTTTTTAAGATATGATTAATTTTTATGGATTTTTTCACAGAATTATATATTTTTATCTGTGAGCCAATCAAGTATTCAATTAATTATTTCTTTATTAAAAATCTATCACCATGCACAACAAGCACTCAAGACACACCAACCATTCTAGTAAATTTTTTTCTTTAAAGAGATAATTAATTTGATAGATTTTTTCACAGAATTATATATTTTCATCTGTGAGCCAATCAAGTATTCAATTGATTATTTCTTTATTAAAACTCTATCACCATGCAACAAGCACTCAACACACACGAACCATTCTAGTAAATTTTTTTCTTTAAAGAGATAATTACTTTGAAAGATTTTATCCGAGAATTATATATTTTCATCTGTGAGCCAATCAAGTATTCAATTGATTATTTCTTTATTAAAACTCTATCACCATGCAACAAGCACTCAACACACACGAACCATTCTAGTAAATTTTTTTCTTTAAAGAGATAATTAATTTGAAAGATTTTTTCACAGAATTATATATTTTCATCTGTGAGCCAATCAGGTATTCAATTGATTATTTCTTTATTAAAACTCTATCACCATGCAACAAGCACTCAACACACACGAACCATTCTAGTAAATTTTTTTCTTTAAAGAGATAATTACTTTGAAAGATTTTATCACAGAATTATATATTTTCATCTGTGAGCCAATCAAGTATTCAATTGATTATTTCTTTATTAAAACTCTATCACCATGCAACAAGCACTCAACACACACGAACCATTCTAGTAAGTTTTTTTCTTTAAAGAGATAATTACTTTGAAAGATTTTATCACAGAATTATATATTTTCATCTGTGAGCCAATCAAGTATTCAATTGATTATTTCTTTATTAAAATTCTATCATCATGCAACAAGCACTCAACACACACGAACCATTCTAGTAAATTTTTTTCTTTAAAGAAATAATTAATTTGATAGATTTTTTCACAGAATTATATATTTTCATCTGTGAGCCAATCAAGTATTCAATTGATTATTTCTTTATTAAAACTCTATCACCATGCAACAAGCACTCAACACACACGAACCATTCTAGTAAATTTTTTTCTTTAAAGAGATAATTAATTTGAAAGATTTTTTCACAGAATTATATATTTTCATCTGTGAGCCAATCAAGTATTCAATTGATTATTTCTTTATTAAAACTCTATCACCATGCAACAAGCACTCAACACACACGAACCATTCTAGTAAATTTTTTTCTTTAAAGAGATAATTACTTTGAAAGATTTTTTCACAGAATTATATATTTTCATCTGTGAGCCAATCAAGTATTCAATTGATTATTTCTTTATTAAAACTCTATCACCATGCAACAAGCACTCAACACACACGAACCATTCTAGTAAATTTTTTTCTTTAAAGAAATAATTAATTTGATAGATTTTTTCACAGAATTTTATATTTTCATCTGTGAGCCAATCAAGTATTCAATTGATTATTTCTTTATTAAAACTCTATCACCATGCAACAAGCACTCAACACACACGAACCATTCTAGTAAATTTTTTTCTTTAAAGAGATAATTAATTTGAAAGATTTTTTCACAGAATTATATATTTTCATCTGTGAGCCAATCAGGTATTCAATTGATTATTTCTTTATTAAAACTCTATCACCATGCAACAAGCACTCAACACACACGAACCATTCTAGTAAATTTTTTTCTTTAAAGAGATAATTACTTTGAAAGATTTTATCACAGAATTATATATTTTCATCTGTGAGCCAATCAAGTATTCAATTGATTATTTCTTTATTAAAACTCTATCACCATGCAACAAGCACTCAACACACACGAACCATTCTAGTAAATTTTTTTCTTTAAAGAGATAATTACTTTGAAAGATTTTATCACAGAATTATATATTTTCATCTGTGAGCCAATCAAGTATTCAATTGATTATTTCTTTATTAAAACTCTATCATCATGCAACAAGCACTCAACACACACGAACCATTCTAGTAAATTTTTTTCTTTAAAGAGATAATTACTTTGAAAGATTTTATCACAGAATTATATATTTTCATCTGTGAGCCAATCAAGTATTCAATTGATTATTTCTTTATTAAAATTCTATCATCATGCAACAAGCACTCAACACACACGAACCATTCTAGTAAATTTTTTTCTTTAAAGAAATAATTAATTTGATAGATTTTTTCACAGAATTATATATTTTCATCTGTGAGCCAATCAAGTATTCAATTGATTATTTCTTTATTAAAACTCTATCACCATGCAACAAGCACTCAACACACACGAACCATTCTAGTAAATTTTTTTCTTTAAAGAGATAATTAATTTGAAAGATTTTTTCACAGAATTATATATTTTCATCTGTGAGCCAATCAGGTATTCAATTGATTATTTCTTTATTAAAACTCTATCACCATGCAACAAGCACTCAACACACACGAACCATTCTAGTAAATTTTTTTCTTTAAAGAGATAATTACTTTGAAAGATTTTTTCACAGAATTATATATTTTCATCTGTGAGCCAATCAAGTATTCAATTGATTATTTCTTTATTAAAACTCTATCACCATGCAACATGCACTCAACACACACGAACCATTCTAGTAAATTTTTTTCTTTAAAGAAATAATTAATTTGATAGATTTTTTCACAGAATTTTATATTTTCATCTGTGAGCCAATCAAGTATTCAATTGATTATTTCTTTATTAAAACTCTATCACCATGCAACAAGCACTCAACACACACGAACCATTCTAGTAAATTTTTTTCTTTAAAGAGATAATTAATTTGAAAGATTTTTTCACAGAATTATATATTTTCATCTGTGAGCCAATCAGGTATTCAATTGATTATTTCTTTATTAAAACTCTATCACCATGCAACAAGCACTCAACACACACGAACCATTCTAGTAAATTTTTTTCTTTAAAGAGATAATTACTTTGAAAGATTTTATCACAGAATTATATATTTTCATCTGTGAGCCAATCAAGTATTCAATTGATTATTTCTTTATTAAAACTCTATCACCATGCAACAAGCACTCAACACACACGAACCATTCTAGTAAATTTTTTTCTTTAAAGAGATAATTACTTTGAAAGATTTTATCACAGAATTATATATTTTCATCTGTGAGCCAATCAAGTATTCAATTGATTATTTCTTTATTAAAATTCTATCATCATGCAACAAGCACTCAACACACACGAACCATTCTAGTAAATTTTTTTCTTTAAAGAAATAATTAATTTGATAGATTTTTTCACAGAATTATATATTTTCATCTGTGAGCCAATCAAGTATTCAATTGATTATTTCTTTATTAAAACTCTATCACCATGCAACAAGCACTCAACACACACGAACCATTCTAGTAAATTTTTTTCTTTAAAGAGATAATTAATTTGAAAGATTTTTTCACAGAATTATATATTTTCATCTGTGAGCCAATCAGGTATTCAATTGATTATTTCTTTATTAAAACTCTATCACCATGCAACAAGCACTCAACACACACGAACCATTCTAGTAAATTTTTTTCTTTAAAGAGATAATTACTTTGAAAGATTTTTTCACAGAATTATATATTTTCATCTGTGAGCCAATCAAGTATTCAATTGATTATTTCTTTATTAAAACTCTATCACCATGCAACAAGCACTCAACACACACGAACCATTCTAGTAAATTTTTTTCTTTAAAGAAATAATTAATTTGATAGATTTTTTCACAGAATTTTATATTTTCATCTGTGAGCCAATCAAGTATTCAATTGATTATTTCTTTATTAAAACTCTATCACCATGCAACAAGCACTCAACACACACGAACCATTCTAGTAAATTTTTTTCTTTAAAGAAATAATTAATTTGATAGATTTTTTCACAGAATTATATATTTTCATCTGTGAGCCAATCAGGTATTCAATTGATTATTTCTTTATTAAAACTCTATCACCATGCAACAAGCACTCAACACACACGAACCATTCTAGTAAATTTTTTTCTTTAAAGAGATAATTACTTTGAAAGATTTTATCACAGAATTATATATTTTCATCTGTGAGCCAATCAAGTATTCAATTGATTATTTCTTTATTAAAACTCTATCACCATGCAACAAGCACTCAACACACACGAACCATTCTAGTAAATTTTTTTCTTTAAAGAGATAATTACTTTGAAAGATTTTATCACAGAATTATATATTTTCATCTGTGAGCCAATCAAGTATTCAATTGATTATTTCTTTATTAAAATTCTATCATCATGCAACAAGCACTCAACACACACGAACCATTCTAGTAAATTTTTTTCTTTAAAGAAATAATTAATTTGATAGATTTTTTCACAGAATTATATATTTTCATCTGTGAGCCAATCAAGTATTCAATTGATTATTTCTTTATTAAAACTCTATCACCATGCAACAAGCACTCAACACACACGAACCATTCTAGTAAATTTTTTTCTTTAAAGAGATAATTAATTTGAAAGATTTTTTCACAGAATTATATATTTTCATCTGTGAGCCAATCAGGTATTCAATTGATTATTTCTTTATTAAAACTCTATCACCATGCAACAAGCACTCAACACACACGAACCATTCTAGTAAATTTTTTTCTTTAAAGAGATAATTACTTTGAAAGATTTTTTCACAGAATTATATATTTTCATCTGTGAGCCAATCAAGTATTCAATTGATTATTTCTTTATTAAAACTCTATCACCATGCAACAAGCACTCAACACACACGAACCATTCTAGTAAATTTTTTTCTTTAAAGAAATAATTAATTTGATAGATTTTTTCACAGAATTTTATATTTTCATCTGTGAGCCAATCAAGTATTCAATTGATTATTTCTTTATTAAAACTCTATCACCATGCAACAAGCACTCAACACACACGAACCATTCTAGTAAATTTTTTTCTTTAAAGAAATAATTAATTTGATAGATTTTTTCACAGAATTATATATTTTCATCTGTGAGCCAATCAGGTATTCAATTGATTATTTCTTTATTAAAACTCTATCACCATGCAACAAGCACTCAACACACACGAACCATTCTAGTAAATTTTTTTCTTTAAAGAGATAATTAATTTGAAAGATTTTTTCACAGAATTTTATATTTTCATCTGTGAGCCAATCAAGTATTCATTTGATTATTTCTTTATTAAAAATCTATCACCATGCAACAAGCACTCAACTCAAACCAACAATTCTAATATATTAAATTTATTTAAAGAAATAATTAATTAGAATGATCACAGAAACCAACTATTCTGATATATATTTTTTTAAATTTATATTGTGATTCGACGGCTTATGTGATGATCGCATAAAACTATGGGAAGAAAGAAGAGCTTCCTCCGTTATATTTTTTATTTTAATGTATAGGGGTGCATATACAAATATACATATTTAATAATTATAATAATGACTCCTTGTATCATTACCGCATAGCTAATGCTAATATATTATATTGGTTAGAAGTTGCCCGCCGGAGCAAACTGCGTTTGCATTCAGCGGGCCTGACGTATTGACGGTCGATGTACAACTAAATTATAATACATATATGCTGATGATCAGAATAGATCAAGATTTGGTAGTCCTAAACGTAGATTGATATCAGAAATATGTAAAAATTCTGTATAAGTTTTAACAGAGAATATTTATCCTCCGATTAAGTTTCCTATCCCCTATCTATAATTTAAGATACTTATTCTAATTTGTGGTTTAGAGCACGGCGCACACACACACACAATTTTGTGCATGCCTGCATTTTATGTGTAACATTGGGTACGACACAATGTTACATGTGGAAATCTGAAAGAAATTTAGATTAATAGACGAACTGCCAAAGGGTGCAGTGTGCAAGTCTACTCTCACACACTGCGAAAACTTTAAAGGGGGGACACCCAGATAACCAGGACTGGGACGTCCAAAATACTTTAAACCTGTAAGTGTGAAAGTACAGTTAGTTATTGGGGCCCGCCGCGCTCCTTCGGCGGGCCCAGCGTACGCGATCGAGTTGAAGTGACCAACCAACCAACAAACCAATCCGGTTCCCAGTGCACTAACCAACCCTCGCACTGTCCCACTGCACCCTGGTCGTGCAGCAGTAGGCACGCGAGCGGTCAGATACACTGGGCACCCACTGTACTACAAGTAGCACGGATGGGCTTTCTTGGCCGATTCATTAGTCGGTTATTTGCAACGCGCTAATATTAACAAGCACCACGCATCATTTTCTTCAAAATTTAAAAATTACAACTAAGTCTCAGCATGCCTTGATTACATAAGATTAGTGCTCCAAGGTTGCATCGATCATAGTTTTAGCAAAATAATTATTTAAATTAAACGGAGAGTTAGCAAACAATGGTTACACAACATTAGTGCCGCAAGGTTGCATCGCTCTCATCTCTAGGATAATATCCACATTTAACCGAGAGATGCGGTGGCGCCTGATGATATCAGCGTAATATAAATTTACTATTTATTTGAATTCAATCAATGCAAGTTCTTACAAGAAAATTCGCGACGCGCCCACCCCCGAAACATCCGAGACCCGTATTTAAACCCCAACCAAAAATGCAAACCCGAGAAGCTAAACAACGCGAGACTACCTATTTTAAAAATACAACAAGGATCTGCCCCGCAGCAGAACTGCCATACAAGATGGACAGTACGCGTAACCGATACAAAAAAAATGGACTTCATATTGCTGTTTTCCTCCTGGAATCCAACGGTGGGTGCTCCCACGATGAAAAGGGGGAACATTTACGAAGAGGACGAACGAGCGAAAAGAAACTAGAGAAAATACTTGCTTCAACTGTAGGGGCAGGTGCTACCGCATATGTTTGAAACCAATGCGCGTGTTCCAGACAGATGCAGATATTTAATTGTTGTTAAATGAACTCTGATCTCGATCTGAGTTCGATAATTATCAGGGTTGGTTTGAAACAAGATATTTGTCTCAAGTTATACATAAATAATAACATAAAATATATTGGGCATGTGCTATTATTTTAATGAATTTTAATCAATACCATTTTATTAACAATGGTTTTATGAATATTATAAAGCATTTTTTTATATTTCCCAGTGTTGTGTTGTTAACCATTTCTGAATACGCGCGTATTCAGAAATTGTTAAAAGAAAAGAAGAAAGAAAGAATAAATAATATAAATACACCCGAAGACAGCGGATTCTCTTTCTATTTTACGACGTATAAGAGAACCACTGACCAAAACGCATGTTCGAAATATTATTAAATATTATATATTTTTAAACGGAAATATGTATCTATTTATTTGTAAGGCTTTCACTAATACTGTCTAGGGAATGTCATATATTTAACATAGTTATTTCACAGATAAATAAACACTCGCGAACACACTTAAAACATAATTCACTTAGTTACAAATCGCACAGTACATCACATACATATAAATAAATACAGAAAGAAAGAAAGAAAGAAACTGGGAAATATAAAACTAGCACATGCCAGATAATCAAAAAAATCACTTACTTGTTTTAAAAATGCAGAGTAGAGTGGACTGGACATCTCCTAAACATAAGCAAATGGATTAGAAATCATCGTAAAAATATAACGAAAATAAATACAATTATAAAATAGCATTTATCAACAATAAAATAAGAAACACCTGAAAAATAAACATAGCATTTATGAACAATTAAATAATAAACACCTGAAATAAATAACACCTGAAAATTAAACATAGCATTTATTAACAATAAAATAATAAACGCCTGAAAAATAATAATAGCATTTATCAACAATAAAATAATAAACCCCTGAAAAATAACCATCGCATTTATTAAAAATAAAATGATAAACACCAGGAATAAATAAAACACAAAAGAATAAACAGCTTTTATTAACAACAAAATAATAAACACGTGAAATAAATATCACCTGTTTACGTCTATTTATTACAATATATCCACCGTACACTTAAATCACGCATAATCGTAACGACGCGGCGTCCCCATGACTCGGCACATCACATTACTTTAAAATGATAAATTACAACTTAATGCAAAAATATGCTTCTTTTAATTCACTTATAAGATCAATTCGGATTAAAACTAATACAAATAAAAGCGTGAAACAATATGTTTCTATGAAATAAACATGCATTGCCCGGCAATTGCTATTGTTGATTGGGAATAAGAAAATTGTGGTATTTTCTTAAAGCAGCAACAAAAATCGGAAAGTTTCTCGTGATAATCATTATTTATAACTGATGTAGCAAGTCATAAATGTACCTTTTGTAGTGAATTCTAGTCAGGGTTAGGGATGCTAAAATATGTTGTGTTATCACCAATGAAAGCGCTTTGGGCCTTAAGCTCCACGGCATTTTAAGCGTCCTTTTATAAGTGACCATTTTTCAAAGTTCGATCAAAAACTATTAAAGCCTTCATGATTTTTTCGGCAAATATAAAAAAAAATTATTTTATATTGTATGAACAAATATTTTTGAACTAGTTTTAACCATTATGCGTACCTGATGATCTGAAAAATTTTTAAAATATGCACACCTACCTATTTTAAGGCTCACAGATGAAAGTATGTAATTCTGTGAAAAAATCTTTCAATTTAATTATCTCTTTAAAATAAAACATCTGCAGTGTCATGCACCGGAATTTCTTATACGCTTTTGGGTTAAATCACATCCTATTTTCATTATTTTCCTAATTTATAATATTTGTTCTAACCTTTGGAACACTTTTATATTAAATATATTTCTTCGAATAAATATGAAATGTCAAACATCAAATTATTTAAGTCTGTATTGTTTTATTTTTTTTTTAAACAATTGACGGGCAGATGATACGATTTATGTAAAAAGTAAATATAATAAGAAGAAATTTGAAGAGCCATTTTCTTGTTTTCGGTACTGTTTAGGAAAAAAAGTTTCAAATAAAAGTTGTACTAAATGCTTATATCTATAATTTTTTGTGTAGCAATTTTTCTGTAACTGCAACTATTTTTGAGTACTGTAAAAAATGACTCAAGTAAACATACACTTCCGGTCGGCATATTGTTTTCAAAAGTAGGTGGTTTTCTTGCCAGGCACATACAAATATTAAGTTTAAAATTTCCTAATTTTTCCTTGACCCGCTTAGGCTATAGAGTGCTCACACACACACTCTCTCTCTCACACACACACACACAAACACACACACAGACACACACACAGACACACACAGACACACACACACACACAGACACACACACAGACACACACACATAGACACACACACACACACAGACACACACACACACAGACACACACACAGACACACACACACAGACACACACACACACACACAGACACACACGCAGGCACACACACACATATACACACACATACAGTCACACACACACAGTCACACACACAGCCACACACACACACAGACACACACACACACAGACACACACACACATAGACACGCACACACAGTCACACACACGGACACACACACACAGTCACACACACAGTCACACACACACACACAGACACACACACAGACACACACACACACATAGACACGCACACACAGTCACACACACAGACACACACAGTCACACACACAGTCACACACACACACACACACACAGACACACACACAGACACACACACACAGACACACAGACACAGACACACAGACACAGACACACACACAGACAGACACACACACACACAGAGACACACACACAGACACACACAGACACACACACAGACACACACACACAGATACTCACACACAGACACACAGACACAGACAGACAGACACACACACACACACACACACACACACAGACACACACACAGACACACACACACAGACACACACACACGGACAGACAGACACACACACACACAGACACACACAGAGAGAAGTCATTCCAAAAATAGTTGGAATCGATTCAGGGAAGGTCAATATGTATATTTCCGTTAAAATCTCGGGATCGAAATGTTTCATTATTACAATACTTATTTAAGAAAGTAATAAATCATAAACTTTTGTTTACTTCAATGTTTTGCCAAATCAAGCTATAACTTCGCCAATTTCGTCATGACCCTTCGGCATTAAGTAACTGATTTTAAATATATTTCAATTTTATAAATTTTTATTTCGAAATAGATATATAATAAGAAAATACATTTGCAATGATATAAGCTCTATTAAATAACTAATATTTTGGTAAATGTTAAATTAAAACAAAATATAATTCAAATACTTGAGGTTTGCTCATATAAATGTATATGTAAAACACTCATTTCCACGAATACAAACATATGAAAAAAGTGCAGAATAAAGGTTGACATCATGAGAGTTTTTCATAAAAGAAATGATGAAAGTTTTGTACGCACACCATGTATGTATGAACGAGTAAGAATTTTCTTTGCAGACAATTGGAGTGGAAATGAACGCACTAAATTATGCAAACGTGTGACCTAGGTATAAAGCAAAGCGTACCACAAGAAAAAAAGAGCGAAACGTTTTCTTCTGAATTGAGGAATCATGAGGTAAAATTGAAGAGTGTATACAACCGCTTCATAAATAATTTTTTATAAACTACAATATTGCTATTGAATGGCTACAATTCCTCCTTATACCCACAGTACTCTTCAGCTTTGAATAAAACGGTTACTATCATATACTGTAAGAAGCTTTTTCGTATTATTTTACAGATGTAAAAAAAAAAACAGATTTAATGAGATACTTAAATGTTCATTACACTATACTTCATTCCACATCGTATTTTTATACTTCTCACAAAAGAAATACAATTTGTAAACAATGGATTAAATACAAAATCTGACTAATGTAATAGGTAATATATTCTACATAATGGGCTCGCAACTTTTTTAATAAACATGTAATTTTGTGAATCTTTTATTAAAAGATATTTATTAATTTATATTTGTTGCACTGATAATAATTCTAATCAATGAAATGTCAATTATAAAACAATTTCGTTATGTGTGGAATATTTATTAATTTACATTTAATTTACACCAATTATCTATTGATTAATTAATATTGCACCGACATATACCGACATTTTAATTGTTAACAGAAAATACATCATTGCCGTGAAAATTACAATTGGTATATTAACATAAGTATAAAATTAAATGTAAAATAACTTTATAGTAAATCTATTTGATTCAAAAAATTATTTTTTTTTAATTTTAAATTACTAAGTAGTATGTCGACAGCGTGGTCATTGGTACTTCGGTACTTCAGTATTTGGTTTGTTATGTGTCTATAATAAATCCATTTAATTCTTAATTTAATAACTATGCACGACGTTCCAATTCATGGTTACGTTTGTGTAAAATTGTTTCATAGTAGGGATCAAATCCTTCGAAAACAACATCGGGATTCTCAATTTTTGGATGTAATCTTTTGTATTCGGCTTCAAAAGCGGCCGCCCGCGCAATTAATGTAAGCGCATTGTGGACGGCCGTATTATGTTCCTGTTTTGCGTTTGTTACTTCTAATGTATCTTGTACCGGTTTCGGTATATCGTGCGGCAAGTTTGTGCCTAAAATATGAACGCCTTCCACGCCAGCCGCGTATTGTACGCGTTGCAACATGCCATTCGAATCTATATACTGGTATCCACCAACTACTGTGCCATCTGGATGGCGTACCTCTGTTTTGGAGATATCCTCAGATGTGAAATCATATTTGTATGATCCGTCTGTATCACTGGTTTGCTTTAGATGAAATGAAACCGGGTCAAAGGATTCGTCACTCGAACGAACATTTGATATACCCAACACCAAGATTAAAATTATCTGAAATACTTTTTATTTTAGTATCCGACAAAAATAATTCACTCGAAAATAAAACAATACTTCTGTTAATATTTTGTTACAATAATTTAGACTTCCTCTCATGATTTAAAATATAAATAAATGTTACACCAAATTGATAAAGTGGTTTTAAACAAATTGAAATAATACATTATTTGATAAGTTTAAAAAGTTTATAAATTGCTTAAATTATGTATATATATGTATATATATATATATATATATATATATATATATATATATATATATATATATATATATATATATATATATAATATTAATATCGTACCATATTGCTCTGCATATTCAAATATTTCAACTGAAGATTGATATAAAAAGATTTGCTTTTATGTAAAGCAATATTTTTATCAAAGTCGTTAACTAATATAAATATTATTGATTTATTTGAAATATTCCCAAAATATTTAAAATCAATTAGCAAACGACAGATCATTTTGTATAATTAAAATGTTATTTGTTGTAATTTGTGAGTTTAGTTGAATAAATTATATATCTGGAATTCTAATTATTATTTATATATATATATATATATATATATATATATATATATATATATAAAATAAATTTTTAAATAACAGAATTATTATATCGACAAAATAAATTGATAACGCTGTTGGCTCTCGTTGAAACATGTTGAACAAAATAATAATAAAACACTTGTTAAGTTTCAATTAGTATATTTAAAATATTGATATGAATATTCTGATGATGGCCTAAAAAGCCAAAATACGTATCAATATTTTAAATATACTAATTGAAACTTAACAAGTGTTTTATTATTATATTATTATATCGACGTTAATTATTAAATATGAAACATATGTTTTACAAATATTTACTTTATGAGTTGCATATTATGTTTCGCTTCATTAAAATATAAATAAAAATATGATTTATTTAATGGCACTCAAAGAGTTTTATTGTATAAATTCAAAATACATTTCATTGACAGTTTATAAATTACAAAACCGTACTACGGTAGCAGACATAATAAAAATAGTTAACAAATTATTAATTTAATAACTGTGGATCAATAAATTTATTCTTGGTCGGGATGGTTTTTCTTGTACTCGGCTTCGAGGGCGGCGGCTCTGGCGATCAATTGAAGAGCCTTTTGGATCTCATGGAAATGTTCTTCAGTGGCTTGCAATACTTCAGGGGTGTCTTGGACGGGATCGGTGGATCCTACGGGCAAGTTGCTGGCTACAATTTGGACTCCATCAACACCAGCTTGGTATTGGACTTTCTGGAGTTCGCCTTCGGAGTCGATGTATTGGTATCCTCCAACAATGCTGCCATCGGGGTAACGGGTCTCTACCTTGGAAGCGTCTTCAGAAGCATATGTGTAAGAGTATGAGCCATCAACATCGCTGGTTTGCTTCAATTCGAATGGTAATGGTTCAGGTTCATCAAAGGGTTTAGCAAGAGCCACGGCGAAGACAGCAACAATAGCGATCTTAACAAATAAATTATTAAATTAACAAAATTATTTATTTTAAGTTATAATTATTAAAATACTTACGAAAACCTTCATGATTGATTTGGTTGGTTGGTGGTAAGTTGATGTGGTAGAATAGGCTGCACAAATTGAACTGACTTCCTATTGATAAACTCTACCTTTTATACTAAATTTACATGTATTCGAAAATATATGATTGTATTAGATTTTAATGACAAAGGTATGCAACGAAAACAAAACCGTAATGTAGTTGTTTATTTTTAAATTTTCATAGCCAGAGGGCCTATGCGTTTGTGTACTTACAAAAATAATAGATAATAGTGAAAAGTTGTTACGAAGGCCGAATATTAAATTAACAAATATTCACATCATAATTTAGTTTTGTGACATCGATTATCAGAAGCGATACACAAATATGGAGTTAGTGGTATGTAATAACTTATATTTAGAATTTTATTCAAGTTAATTATATTCTCAGAGATACATTTTCTATAAAATTGATTAATATTTCTATGAAATCGTTTCATTTTAATGTAAATTATAATATAAGTCACAGAATGACAGAATAATCTAATTGAATAAGTTTTATCAGGAGAACGGACCAATATTTATTTAAAATGATTGTATTTGTATATTTTATGAGAAGTTTCTGCCTGTAACTATAAGATAAATTGTATTTTATTCATTTCAGATATTAGTTCTAACTCTTGCAGCTGTTGTAAATGCTGTTCCGGTCAATGTAACCGAAACTGGCGACATTCCTACATTCGGATCTTACAGTTTCTCTTACGCCACCCAAGATTCAGCTCGTTCTGAAGTCCGACAGCTGGATGGAACTGTACGAGGAGCCTTTAATTTTCTAGACAAAGATGGTTTATTTCACGAAGTCAAATACGTGGCCGGCCAAAATGGCTTTGAAATTGTAAAACACACTGTCAAAGGCGAAGATGGACAAATGTTCGATATTAATAACGGTGATACCCCCGAGGTGAAATCTGCAAAAGCTGCCCATCTATCCTACCAAGCTGAACTGAGAGCTGTTCTTCCTGCTCTTATAGCCGAAGATGAAAATGAGGAAGATGAGGATTTTCCTGTGTTTGCTCGACATGTTCCAAGTCCTGTTAAAAATCCTCCGCATGTCCCTGATATTTTTATTGATACACCCATCAGACTGCGACATCAAGATGTTATGTCTCGTCGTAATTTACCAGAGGAAGTTGTTGAACAAATCAAAGAGATTGATCCATTAGTACCTAATCTACTTTCTTTCGACCGCTCGCAGAAACAATCTTTAAAGCCAGTTGTAAATCATGAAGATAAACCTGTAATTAGGACTGTATTAACACCAATGACTGCAGATGATGATGCTATCAAGGAAACATTAGCTGCCGATATTATGTTGGTAAATGGCTTTACTCCAGAAGTGGCTGCTGCAATGGCCCAGCATTTAGCTACTTTTGACAAAATCAAAGCTAGTTTACCCATGTTGGAAGATTGTTAGTAGGAATAATATGATTTATATATTTCATTGTAATGCAATTTGAATGTATTTTCAAACCTATTCCTGCCTATAAAAGAATCCAAAAATATCTGTACCAAGCGTTTATCGATATCTAAGTAAAATCTTTCACATTTAATATATATATATATATATATATATATATATATATATATATATATTAAAAACTCTTAATCAAAAAATAATTGAGAATAAATTCATTTTTAAAGCACTTTAAATTGTTTTCTTTTTAATTTTAATCGAATCTCAACCCAGCATTCAGTCATTCTTTTAAAAAGACGAAATATCATGTTTCGATAATATGATAATAATACGGTCTAAAATCATAGAAACACTGCATTAATTTGCGTAATTTAAAATCAAACATTGCCCAAGATATATTGGATTTTGAAAACGCAATACCTACTAGTTAATTGATACTGCCAACAAAATATAAATATTTGAACTTATGCTTATTTCATATGCAAGCACTTGCGTTTTGTTTACTTACAAATTGTCTTACTCGAGAATCTCAAACATTATATATAAATTCTTCGAAATACACAATGAAAGTCGCTCAAATTCTTCCGAACGTACATATCACATAGAAATATTTTAACAATATTGCAACGAAAATGTATGTGGAACATAAGTAGCAAAAAATATTAGTCGACATTTTAGAAATAAAAAGTATTGATTAAACAATTAGTTGATTTGGTTCATTAACACACTGTAGTACATTATTTACTTTTCCGGTCGAAGCTTTCAATTTCAATGTTTTTATCGCGAAAATCATCTTCAACACGCACAGGATTTCGGATCCTTGTTGGCGGGTGGGACAGAGCCCCAACTAAAAATGTAACAAATGCGTTTGACGGCCAGCTAGCTGGGCTGGTGATGAATCATGGCCAACGAAAAGGATCAGAAATAATAATATATGGTGGCTGACACATTGTCACGTGTGATTAATTGATTCCCGTGTCTGGCAGGGTTTTGGCGCCCTCTCATGTCGCCTTCTATATACGCACAATACCCCCGCGATACTGTTCACAGTTCACGCCATTATATAGTTACACCTACATCGCTGCGGAGTCTGTCTACTTTATTCAAATATGCCATATTCCATATTATTCTTCAAATTATATATTCTTGCATCCATGACAGACAAATCTTTTGAAAATATATTTTTATTTTCCACAGTTAAAGACAGCAATTTCAAAATATTAATTATTGATTATGGACCTGAATAGAATTTGTAAAATAAAGTTTCTACCTCTTGGCGACTTTTCAAATTAAACAGCGTTGGAAAATTCCTTGCAACCCGAGCACAACCCAAAAAAAATTTAAAACAGAAGCATCTTTTTTTTTATGAACATCGTTAAATCCTTTATGTTTAGTTTTACTCTACTGGCTTTGTTACAATCATTTACTATTTTTTCAAAAATATGAATGTAATTTGCTTTCGGTGCTTCGTTTTTAAATTTTTATTTTTATTAAAACCTCACACAATACTTTCGACATTTTTTGTTTAGTTCGCAAAATTAAACAGACATGAATATTACGTTTCTAAATGGATTTTTTATTGTAAAAACATATTGATATTTATATAAATATTCCAGAAAAATCAAAAGAAAGTTGCAATTTATTATCATTACCAATCTTTTCGAAATTTAAACCTTGAATAGGATGTAGACTGTATTACAAATATTAATAAGTGTTTATTTTTTAAATTTTATTTATAAATAATAATAAGATATTAAAGTTGTAATCGTAAGGAGGAAAGGAACGAGCATCATCCACGTACTGTTTTTAATAAAAAACGAATATGAATTAAATGATTGAATAGGATATAAAATGTGGTTTTATTAGAGCTTAAGATTAAAATGTTTCGAAAATGAACCGAAATAAGAACAGATACATCGTATGAAAGGAATATAGCGTCGAGTCCTTGTGAAATTTCAATCAAGCGATTACGCCGAGGCACAAGAAACGAAATCTTTTTTCTTTCCCAAACAAACGACTTATACGTCGCGGCGCGGCGACGAGAGCCCCCACTCACCGAGATGACTGTCTCTACAAAAGCATAATATTTTTCGGGAACAATATCGCGATAGGGGCGCGCTACACACCGCAGAAGACCACTAAAAAACCGTTTCGTTGCTAACAATGAATGATCATGCTGCTTGTGACGTTTCCCGGCAACCACTGAGGATAAATACAAAATATATTATTCCGAAACAACAAATATTTTCAACGTTTTGCTCTTGAAAAAATCAGGACTGTCTTCACTTCCATTGTTCCAACAACACATCCTTTGTTTTTTTGCATTTTAGACACATTTCAAAGTACGCCAACATTCATATATATGTATGGTAGTACCATTTTTTTAACAATTATACACAGACGGTTTGGTATCTGTTTATACTTTTTTATAATGTAATATACATATATTTTGTTTTGTATCCTAAATAATCATAAGTTGAAGTTCTCCACTACACAATATAATATATTTTTCATTTATTTCCTCCTAAACCCTACCGGTAAATAACATTGCTATTTTTGAGAATGTTTTTGTTTCGTTTGTATAATATTTGATATATGAAAAGGTCCTAATCAAATTGTAACTTTTGATTACCGTTTTGATTGAAGTTCAAGTCCGACTCCTTTTCCATTTCGGAGTTATACATGTGCTTTATGTACTAAAAGCTCTGAGACATCAAGAAACTATTGACTTATTACAAGTACGCTTATTATTGATTGTGTAGCAAATTATGTATGCTTTTAGTTGGAAGTAGCGTTGTTACTCCTTACGACGGAACTGTACTTTGTGCTTTGAAGAGGATCTTTGCAGAAGTATACGTTTGCATGTATATATTTGTGTGTATATGTAAGTTTATTGTGGCGACAATGGTTTCGCTGCTGTTGACGTGCCCAAGTGTCCATTATTGTGACTGGAAACGTTATTTATGGCAAATTGTTTATTGAAAGATCAATAGGTAACATAAAACCATTCTACCCATGGTTGCAATCATTTACTAGTGATATGCATTTTTTTTGCAATCTATTCCATAATTTTTTAATTAAACCGTATTAAAAATTTCTGTTTTTATCCATTTTCAAAAATAATTTTCGGAATAATAACAAATTCATTTTCATTCAAAATGAGAATTACGTTAGAATCTCAATCGCGTTTTAAATAAGATTCATTAAAAATAATAATTTAAACATTTTCATGAATCAGAATTAAAAAAGTAGTAGGTATAATAGAATACAACACAACTGTCATAATTCTATATAAAAAAAATACATATATTTTTGAAATATAAAGCAACTGTTTCTTTGCGAATCCTAATTAATATGTTCAAAACACAATTTAAAGCAGAAAATTCACCGGTAGTCCCTTTGTTAAAACTTTTTTTTTGTGATCTAAATAATATTTCTCAGCATTTTATAATATCCTCATTGTAACATCATTGCCGAATTATATATAACTTCCTCGCTTTCTGACTAATCGAATCATATATGCCGGGATTAATTAATGTGAATAGTAACACAGAATATAGCTTTGAAATTACTATACTTATCCAAGTTTACATCCAAACGGGAAAGTAATTACATTGTGTCAAGTTTACGTAACTTCAAAGAGATCTTAATAAACAACATTGTTAAGTAGATATTTTACATCGAATTAATGCACCTAATTTTTACGCCGCAATTGTGAACTTATAATTAGAACATTTGAAAATACACGAAATAAAAATTTATAGCAAGTATTTACAATTTATAAATCTTGCAAATTGACAAAAAAATTCATGATTTGCAATGATTAAATGCATTATTATTTACCCGAACATGCTTTGATATTTGTTTAAATTGTTTGTGCGCTCAGTTAATTCATTAACTGTTATTATTCCATGTAGTCACTTTACTGTAAAGTAAATATCGGAATAAATATAACAGCACTATTATTGTAATTGCATAAAAACTTCTATATGGGAATAATAAATAATAGTTGTAAAAAGACCATATAAACATGACCAGTACTGAAGCCGGATTTGGAAAATGTTTAAGCATTCGTATGTATTGCAAAGAAGAGTAACTGATATGTTTTATTTTTATATTTGTTTTAATTAATTATAAATTAAAAAAAAGTAAAATTTTTTGTTGATTTCTATGAAATCGTACACATTTATGTACAACAAACACCAAGTGTAATAGAAGAAAACCTATCAGTATAGAATTTCCCCACGGGGTAGATAATATCTATCACTTTCTTGAACGCCCTTCAGTCCACAAATTTCCAGTTGATATTGTGTTGATTCAACACAAAAGATTCTGTTTCTCTTTTTTATTGGCCCAACCAGCAAAATTCTCGCGAAAAATTGCTCACGCAGTAATCATTGTTTCGTTTCTTATTTAAATTGGTATCACGCACAAGAAAAAGGTTTTTTTTTTATAGCCCTAAACATATTTGAAATGGCATCGTTCTCTATGTTCGGGAAGCCAAACTAACAACGATGATATTTCAGTATGCTGAACTGAAATTTGCGCTGCTGAAAAATCAATATGAGAAACACCATCTAGCGGTTGGATTTTTTTGAAGCTACACATGTCGGATGATAGTATAATCTCGTTATCGTCATGAGGACATACTTCGAATTCAGTGCCCTAATATTCTATTTGCATACCGTTGTCAGTAAGCAAATAATTTTGCGTGGTATGAACTCTGCAAAATTGTTAATAATCTATGCAATAAATATCAAAATGCTGCTGTATAACTTAAGCGAAATTATACTCGTCAATTATATTTTTAATGTTTAAATCAATTTAATATTTAATTTAATTAAAATTGCTTGATTGATTATCAATTATATTCATTTTAATTTTTAATTCAATTACGAAATTATCCATAAAATATGCATCCTTTATTTTAGAACCACTGTTTTCATTGATTTCAAAAAGGTCAAATTATAATATTTAAGCACATGCAATACATATTACATCTAAAACAAAATTGTATTTCATTTGAAAATTTATCTTTTCCTTAATTAACTTATTTAAATCATATGGTCGATAATTATTTTACAGGATATATAACATGTGTAGGAGTAAGATAACAAAAACTCTAAGATTGTTTTATACAGCACAAACTAATATTTGACTTAAGTGCATAGTTCACTAGTGAAATAACAAAAATATTCAATTCAATAATAAGTTTAATTAATGTATGTGTTTAGTTTGGATACTGTACTATTAAGCAAGGTAATTATTTCATAAACTTTATTATTTTAAATCTTTGAAATTTATTATCTTATGCTATGTTTTAGTACGTAATATATAAAATCATTACGTTGAATAACATCTAAAAATATTCGTAAAGAAATTATAATAATTATTTATAAATTAAAATTGAATTGAAAGTGTTTTGCAAGTTTTGAAAAGTAATTCGTAAACGTTATAATAAATTTGAAAATAGCCGTCAATACATTCCTGAAATAATACATAACTAGTATGTCAACAATGTAGTGAAAGTTACGTTGAAAGCAAATGTGAAAACAAGAGTTCTATTAACAATGGAAATTCAATTTTATACATAATTGAATGTACAAACTAAAGTTTATTACAGATTACATCTTGGAATATGACGCATGTAGGTATCTAGTCGCTTCTTGCGATAGAACAATTGCGTATGTAGATTGAATCGGCGTAGGAAGTGAAATATTACACCTCTGACGTCATGAACATTGATTTTTCTCATTCACTGGGAGCGTAGTTTAAAACATTGTTTCTCTTTTTATGGTTCGAAGTTTCTTAACTTTTCCGATAATTTTAATTTATTTCCCTATTAAAACAATTCATAGATTCATTAACCTACATCGTATATTGTAATATATAACATTTCAGATTTCTCAAAACATAATTATAATATATTAATAAATGTGAAATTATAAAAAATATATTTTTTTTTCAATTCGCTAGCAATTCATTAAAATCAATAACCAATTTCGTAAGACCCAAAATAAATTAACAATTACAATTCTATGGCAATTTCCAAAACTCAATAGTGTTAGCATTGAAAGAAAAAGCATAACACTAAATGCTTCAAGTGTTTTTGGAATATAACTCCTTATGTTTCATCGACATGATACCAATAATGAAGTCATCTTCGATTACATTGACCGACAATTGACCGGCAATTCTATATTTTTTTTATTTCCACAGACAGCCGCAGAATGTTTGTTATATAGGCCAGCAAATTTTGGAGCAAGCGCATTTGAACGCCGTCACATCGATTTTCACAGGGAGCTGGTCTGACGGCCATCTTGTCACCGCTGTACTGCTGGTGGCCGCCGAAGCTAGCGAATCAAGCTCCTAACAGCGTAAAAATTACGTACGCTGTGTTTCTGGTGACAACAATGTACTCAAATTACTCTTAAAATAGCGTGAATTTTTTTGTGTTTTGTTTAGTGTGTTTTTGGCCATAAATTGACATACGACAATCGACGAACGCTTTTCCGTAAGTTATTAGAATTTATTATACGTATTTATATCTGTGCATGATCGTTTTTGTTAGTTGTAAAATTTTTTTTGTAAATAATATTTAATTTGATATCAAGTTACACAAGGAAACGCATACATGTCATAATCAATAACTATTGAACATAAAAGTAAATAAGAGTAGACTATCCTACTATTTAATCAGAACACAACATTTATTTATAGATTATTAATTTATCATACATTTTTTGGAAAGTTATTAAAAAACACAATTTTATTTGCAATTGTCTGATTTAGAGTAGGACATATATTAATAACAAAAATGAGAAGAAATTAAAATATGAGATGAAAATGAAAATTATTTTTTTTCAATTTGAAAATTAATTAAGCGTTTTGCAGTTTCGGGTTGTAATAATAACTTGATATGCCATATCAAATATTTGATTAAAAGTCTGAATTTGGGAAATCAGTTTGAGATATCACGTAACATGCAAGCAAACTATGTTGATGAAATTAAATTTTCTAAATGGAGTCCGCTGGCGAGTTATATATTTATGATATAATACTGTAATCATAAGAAACGTTGAGGTGGGACATGGAATTCACATGCACTCACACATTTGAAAGATTATTCGCATACACACAGCGTCTTTACATTGATGACGCCGCCGTTCGTATAGCGTCGCCACGATCGATGATTCGTTATCACGTTGCTACGTCATGAAGAACTTGGATAAGATTGGTACCAGCCTTTCGCCCGTGATACTCCAGTATTATATTCATTCATATTTTTTCTTCAGCGGTATCAAACACGAATTATTTATATTTGTAAGACGTAACGTGTGCCATATATACGACCGGATTTACCCGTCGGCTTTTTATGAAACAATAAATTTGCGAATCAAATTTTACTAGGAGTATCCTTACCCTTAGAGTCACGTTTAAGTCGTGGAAGTAAATGGAGTGTTAAGAATGATATGTATTATAATGTATTTTATGTTTATATTTTATTTTATTGCTCATATTAATTTAATTTTAGTTATAGAATATTAAAGATAAAGAATTTTTATTTTTAGTTGTGTAGATAACAAAAAAAAATTTTTTTTATTAATTTATGACCGCTCTAGTTTCATAATCGCGATGTATTTTTATTTATATACAATGAATAATTATATTACATAGCACCTTAAATCGTATAAAAATAGCTTGTTGAATATTCATAAGTATTAATTTCCAGTCATTTAGATTAAAAAAGAACCCTTTTTAGTAAAAATTTGTTTTTGAAGAACAGGAAAAAATTATATATATAAATCGCCAATTAATGTTAATTAATAAATTTTAATGATATTTAAAGGAAAATCTATTATCCTTGATTATATTTATGTGGTTTATGTTCTAGTAAAAAAATCAACATGGCGCCTTCCATTTTATCGCTAATAAAGCGAAGCGTGAACGGTTCGGAGGAATTTGCAGAAAATAAAGAAGAAATCAAGCTGGAAGCGAGTCCAACACCACAACTAGACCATCCACATTTCAGCAATGGAACCCGACACATCGTGCCTAAAGCAGACACGTCTGAACCCGACCTACGTAAGTTCTTCTCACAATTTCTCGTAATGTGAAGATGCATTTAATCTAATGAGAATAAGTCAGTGTTTACAATTTAAACATAGTTTAATAATAAAGACATGAAATGATGTGTAGTTCTATAATATATTTTTCCAGCGTACATATGTATGTACATATATTTATGTATCTTGTATCTGTATTTAAATTTAGTTGAAGGAACAACATCGGCACCAACAACAGCTAAGAATGAAGTGATGGAGAAAGCGGCTGAGGTCATGCATGAGATGGCAGACGAAATGGGCATACCTCAATGGGCGCTCGTCTCCATTCTCATAGGTGCACTATTCTTATTTCTATAGTTTATTATGGAAAAAGTACTAATTTAAACATATATAATATAACTTTCTTATACGTAGTAGGTATTTTTTATTTTCAATTGTATATACAGAAAATTGAAAAAAATTAAATATAATGTCACAGGCCTACGTAATTATGGAAATGTAAATAAGAAACGTGCAACTTCGTATAAGAGAGTAAAAACATATATTTATATAAGTTCTTAAAATGACTTTTGCAGTACTATAGGTAATTATTTTCTAATTTTTCATTAGGTGTTGCGTTGGTGATTCTCCTGATCTGTTTATGCTGCATACGACGATGTTGTCGCAAGCGCCGTGCCAAGGATGGCAAGAAAGGAATGAAAGGGGTCGACTTGAAATCAGTTCAGTTACTTGGTTCAGCTTACAAAGAAAAAGTACACTTTTTCGCTTTCATTTATAACTGTGTTCTCTATGTGGTCACACCTGTTTAAATTCATTCTAACCCATTTGCATGATGTCAGTACTGTAGTCAACATTATCGGTCAAAAATACTCAGTAATATTTCCTTGTAGGTTCAACCCGACATGGACGAGCTCACCGAAAACGCGGAAGAACCAGACGAAGGTGAAAGCAAACAAAGCGAAATCAAACTCGGAAAATTGCAATTCAAAGTAAAACTCTACATATATACATACTTAGCATGATTTAACAGATAATCTATATCTTTTTTTAGTTGGAATATGACTTCAACTCAAACAGCTTGACTGTAACAGTCATTCAAGCTGAAGATCTGCCCGCTTTGGACATGGGTGGAACTTCTGATCCCTACGTGAAAGTGTACTTGCTGCCAGATAAGAAGAAAAAGTTCGAGACTAAAGTCCATCGGAAGACTTTGAGTCCGGTGTTCAATGAACAATTCACATTTAAGGTGACACACACACATTAACGCTCAGCAGCCTTTGGTGTCGTGGTCAATATCTTCTTTGATGGGCAATTTACGTAAACAATGTGTTTGGGATTTTGTGTTACAGAATGTTCCGTATGCAGATGCGATGAACAAAACGCTGGTGTTCGCTATCTTTGACTTTGATCGCTTCTCGAAACATGACCAGATCGGTGAAGTCAAGTTGCCGCTGTGCACGGTCGATTTGGCGCAGACAATTGAGGAGTGGCGCGAGCTCGTGAGCGTTGAGGGCGAAGGTGGACAGGTGATATACTCTTAACAATCAAATAATTGTTTTCAATATAATTGAGATCTTTATTTACTCATAAGCTTCTTCGTGTCAGTTAAGCGATATTGATAGACAAGCATTTCTTCTTACACCCAGTTCGGACCATTTATTATTAAATGCTTCTTGCATATTGAATCCCACTGCATTTTTGATGACTAATTTGGCAATGTTTTTTTTTCATTATGTTTTTCATTCGACTACATCTATTATAATGAAAAATATAATTATAATTTGCCTATCTCTGTTTATGCGTTGTATGCCAATGGAAGAACGTTATTTTTGGTGGAGTTTGTTTTTCAGGATCACTGCCACCTGAACCGAAGATCGGATATTTGATGATGAATTATAATCTGTTTTGCTTCGAAATGCATATTTAACAACAGTTTACCTGTAAATTTACATAAATTGTTTTTCTCTTTTCCCTCATATTTTCTCTGCTCTGCTTATGGTTATGGCCTGTGCTATTGGTTGGTTGTCACCTCGACTTGACGCATTGCATGCCGCTTCAAAACAATCAAACAAATCATTCACGTAAGTATTATTATATTTTCAAGTCACACTTTCAATAGTTTCAACGACACGATCTTTCAAAGCGAAGGAATTTTCAATATTTAAAAAAAAAGATTATCACCCGTTCAAATAAATTGGAAAAATTCCTTCTGTTTACAGAGATTTCTTCATTTGCAAAGTTAGGGTTTTTCTAATCACTTAGCTTTATCATAAATACACTTTTTTCACAGCGAATTTCTCATTTCTCATGTGCAGCTTTAAAATACCTATTTTTAATTTATCTCTTTATGCTACTAATTTTTCAATAAAAAACCCTAATTTTGCCATACCCTTTTTTTCTACACATTTATCCATTATACAAGTGAAAACATCATTTTAATTGTCTCTATAAGAACATAGATATAGTTAATAAAATGATGTGTACATCTGTAAAGTGAAATTTTAAATTTACATATACATTTTATTACATTCTGTTGTTATTAGGAACGATATTTGAAACTAATTAAACACCTTTAATTAAATATATGATAGAAAATTCGTTAGTGGAATAATATCGTTCTCAAATTATTGTTATTCAAGCATGGGCGCTAACTATTATAATATTATGATCAAAGATTTATTTTTCAATGTATTAACGAATTCGACAATAATTAAAATTAGTTAAGCGCCTATTTATACGAAATGTCGTTATTTTTAAGCATTTTCTTTATTCTGTGATATTTATTAATTATTACCCATATTTCTATGGTCTGCCCAATAATTTCATGCCCTTATATCCTAAACTTTCTGCATGAATCCTTTTTGTTCTAAACACATTTGCATTTGGCTGATTACTGTTTGAACATACATATTAAAAAAAAAAAATTCAGATGTGTGAAGATGCGTTTCAATGCGAATAGCGTTGGTTGATTTACCAATACTTCCACAACGAATTGTATGGTGCATGTTTGCTTGTTTCGTTTTGGTAAATCAGCATGTGCAGTTTTTGATCGTTTCTGAATGTGTAGCCGTTGGTCAGATATGGTATATGTGTTATCTGGCATATCCCATAATCAGTTTATATATAAACAAAAACGCGATTATTTTAAAGTTGGTTCAATCAACAAACAAAAATACCTAAGCACACGTATTACTCAAATGGTTGGTAATGCTTTTGTTTCTGAATACCATATCGACGCAAACGTAAGTTACGCTTGCACTAAACACTGCTTCTTAACATACATCCCAAACAATAAACTGTTTATTCAGAAACAATATGATATTACTATAATTTTGGATTGAAAAGATATTTAACTTTTATGATATTCTGTTACTTGGCACAGCTTACAATATTTTTTATTTTTGTTCTCATTTATGATAGTAATTTTTGAGTAGATTCAGTTTCTTCTATTAGTATCAAAATCATTGTAGCAGGTTAAATGAAATTACATGTGTTCATTGTCGCAGTATAACATATTTTTGATTCTGTTAGGATGGAGAGGTGAATTGCGGCACTTTACGTGAGTCAACTTTTTTAAATTAGTAGCGTTATTTATATATCTCAAAAAATATTTAACATAATTTTTACTATTCAGAAGTCAACACATTTATAATTCTTAATGTCCATCTGCAATGGCTGTGCTGTGCTGTGCAAACCAAGTGATACAATTTATTAACTAAACAATTTTTTTTCTATGTACTTGCATTGGAAGTGCTTTTAACAAAATGTTAGTTTTGCGTTTTAGATGAAAACTAATGTCAAATAGTTCAGACAAAACGCTGGTTTGAGCTGGGTGTTTTAGAAAACTCAACGTACTATTACCAATTGGTATGCAATGATACCTGAAAATTGTACTTGTAAATTGTCGTCAGAATTGTTGCAGATTGAAATTCCATTCAAAATGGAAATTGCTTTTATTCGCTGAACAATCGTAAATGTCTACAATTTAGCTTGGATAGATTTTTATTTGTTCATAAATAAAAAATCTAACAAATATTTATAGGTATTTTTGTTATATCGAGTAATAAAATCAATTGTCGATAGTTATCCATAGAACAACGACATACAACATATAAACTCATATAAAAATGCCAAATATAAATAAATTGTTGTATGGGTTCATAGTATCGACAATTGGTCTAGATACAAAAAGAAATAATTGCTTTTTAGGCGAACACAATAACATATGCTATATTGTACTCGTGAGTGTACCCTGCCCTATTGTGGTCCTGTGTGGTCCTTGGAACCCACATTCATAGGTGTTTATTGCTACTTAATACCCAATTGAACTGACTACCCAGTCAATCATGCTCATGATTGTCTCTTCTGACTGACTTTTCCCCTCACTTTTCTCTCTTATCTAATTACCGAGTCCGATTTTTATATAAATGTGTTCATGAATTAGTACTTATAAATGTTGTTTCTTCTCATGTCTAAAACAATTTATTTATAAGAACAAATTATTTCATTAGTCCTGCATAAATTACATGTTTGTACACGGCATATTGCAGGACAATAAGTTGGGAGATATTTGCTTCTCCTTGCGGTATGTTCCTACAGCTGGAAAACTCACCGTTGTCATTCTGGAGGCAAAGAATCTGAAGAAGATGGACGTTGGCGGATTGTCTGGTAAGTGAATTTCCAAATGAGTAGCTTACAAAGAAACTTGTGCGATTTAAGATGATAATGCTCTCATAGTTAATATTTCGTAATATTAGAGCTGTATGTTTGAAATATAATCTTAAGTATTTAAAACGCGGTGAAACAAATGGAACTCTTCAAAGAATAACTTAATCTTTATTTCTAGATCCTTATGTGAAGATTGCTATTATGCAAAACGGGAAACGACTGAAGAAAAAGAAGACCAGTATTAAGAAATGTACATTGAATCCCTATTATAACGAATCATTCTCCTTTGAAGTACCATTTGAACAAATTCAGGTATACCTGTTTTGCACAGCCCCCTAAAATCCAACACTCAAATGTGCGTTGTTTTGTTATAGAAAGTGAATTTGATGGTGACTGTTGTGGATTATGACAGAATTGGAACATCAGAACCAATTGGTAAAGTATGTTTGGGATACAATGCGAGTGGAACGGAACTTCGCCATTGGTCCGATATGTTAGCTTCACCGCGTCGCCCTATCGCTCAATGGCATACGCTTAAGGATCCCGAGGACGAGAAGAAAGATTAAGATATTCCAATATACAACGCAGAATTTTGACCAAAGGTACGTCCCAAAATGAATTTACTTTCTATGATTTTAAAAAATGTTCTACGTTTTGTAACAAATATCTAGTTTAATGAAGAAGGTTATTTTATGGAACAGCGATATGAAAGTGAAGATAAGAAAATAATATGAGCTTTTGATTTTATAGGGTAACCCAAAGTGATCTCTACCGAAGAGATACGAATTTTCGTTTACCATTTATTTTAAAACAACAAGTTATTACAACAGTTTAACCTGTTCACTTCTTTGATATATTGTTTTTTGATAATAAGCGTTTTCTGAGAAAGTAATATTTTAAGTGTTACATATACTACTTGTTAATATCGACTACAATTTGAATTTACAGTGGCCAAATTGTATACTTTACAACGATTAGCACAAAAATAAAAAGTGTGAAATAGACATAACTGAACAATAATTAATAAATGTTATACCGAATTTAGATATGATTGAAGTTACATTTAATGTTGAACTAAATGTTTATTGATTGAAAATTCGTAAAATATTCATCTAAAGCGTGACAATATATTAACTATCTGGTCGCTGTTAATTCAAAAGAAATACCTCTGTATGTATGGTGTAACCAAATGTTTGCTAATATCTTCTTTGGGAATTTTTAAAAATGTTACATAATTATAAAAAAACATATGCAACTATAATATATTTCAAATGCTAAACATCAAAGCTAACTATGAATTTAAATAATAATCTGTCGTGATTTCTGAGTTTTAAGTCGTAATAACATTATTGCTGTGCTGTTATCATATCTTGTACGATATTGCAAATTCTATAAGTTATTTATTAAAGTGATTACGCCACCCCCTGTATGCCAGTGTAAAAAAATTATATTATTAGAATCATTAGGGCGTTGATGACAATAGAACATTTTGTTGAAGCTCATAGGATGTGTACATTTTTAATGAAATTTTGTCCAATAGCGAAAACATTTATACGAAGTACGTTCGTGACCTGAATCGTACTTTTAAATAATGATCAAACTTTATATCAATAAATTCTCGACTTTTTTATAGGTTTTTTTTAGTAGACTAGTTAGGAACGTTTACCTCCACATACCGATAGTGTTGGAAATATGGAAACATTTGATATTAAAATGAAATGAACATTATACTATCAATGTTTACCGTATATCTACAACATATTTTAACAATTACATTATTAGTTTTAGATTATGAGATATACAATTTCTAAGTTAGTTAATATGAATCACCTTAATGCCGAAAAAAAATGTATCTATCCTTCTTCCTATTAATTGTGTGTACATAATGTCTATAGATAGATATTGTTCAAAATATAAAATATTATCATATACATATAATACGGCATTTTCAAACAAACATTTAAATAATCTACCACACATTTTTTATTTTTCTTCTTGGCCCTATGTATATTTCTTTTTACCCATGTATATTTTAGTATTTTGCAAGTGACGGGCCCAATTAATTTCAATGCTAATTTTAAAACAAAGCATAAACTCATTATTAATACATCATATATTGAAACCGACTTATCTGTTAGTGTTGTAATGTGAATAATACTTAACTATACATACTGATATATATCCTTTAAAATAGTTACACTTAGCACTGTATACTTGCAGACGTAAAACATAATTTGTGTTTCGGCCTTAAATAAAAACCATGACACACATAACACCATGAAATTTTGTCAGGAAAATGTTCAACTTTATTCAGGAAAACTGTATGTATATATATGTGCAACCACTATTTATATTAAAATTTCATTTATAAATGAATGTGATCCACCCTGATTAGATAATGTTGCTTAAGTCAAAACGAACTTTCATGTATATTAAAGAAAACAAGACAACTGTTGTACGTATACTTAGTACAGATGAAAAGAAAATAAATATATATATATATATATATATATATATATATATATATATATATATAAATATATATACACTAATAGAGTATATATGATGAACATGTGAAATAGTTTTAGTTATTACTTGAGTACTGTAATTATTATTATGACATTGTAGTTTGCTTTAATTATCGTAGAGCACTGAGAAAATTAATATATAGATTGATTTTTAAATGTTAAACTAATAAAGAACAATAAGTATTAAATATACGTTATGATAATATAAACATTAAAATGCTCTTGTTAAAAATAGATTAAAATAAAATAAATCATATCATTCGTTCTGTTACTTATCATTATATATATATTTCTTATACTAATACAAAATTACAGCTTCATTTTACAAATAATAAAATTTTCCGCTACTAAAATCATTGATTATTATCGTAATATCTTCTTTTTAAAGTACGATACTTTTTCAGCATGTACAATGTTTCTAATTCTTTTACAACATATTCTCCATGCCCAATCATTTTTGCTATTTTCTCCGGGTCACTCTCATTTTTATTCTTCATAAAAGCGATATGTAAACGTGATCGAAAAAATTCACCGCCCGCGGGCCAATCTCGACCCAAAAATAGGAGCTAAAATTAAAATTGATAATTTTCAAAAACAAAGATATAAAAGATATATAAAGTAGGATCATTACAATGTAGTAAAATTAAAAATGATAAAACAAATTTACTTTTTTGTATAAATCGACAACTATCGCTCTTTGAGACATAACGGATGGCCTTAAATGTGTCAAGGTCGTTGTTTAGTTATTTTACTGAATACTAGATGGCACTCGGACCTCAATTCTGGGTTGGTGTACCTGAAATGAATATTTAAAAGTTGGAAATAAATTTAAGTAGCTTTGGCAACACTACTTAAAATTTATGGAATGTTTTTAAAGTCACCTTAGAACTTAACGTAATTTATATTATAGGAATAATAATATAAATGAATTATGTTATTTTAAAACTTATTGTCTTTTAAGTAATTATTTTTAAATATATTATCGTTACATACTGTTTGCTGCAGCAGCTGTTGCTCACGGGTGTTGTTGATTTTGCCTTGTACTTTGTCGTATTGGCTATATAAAGAATTGTATCACGTGATGTAAATAAATATGAAATAAGTTTTAAATTAAAAAATAAATAGTAATAATATATTAAAAAATTTTATACATGCACAAGTTGAAAATACACGTGGCATCAGTTTTATACCTAAATAGAGGTTAGAATTTTATTAAAGACATGTAAGTATTGTTTAATAATTGTTATATATGTTAAATAAATACGGTATTGTTTTTAATTTATATATTTTTATTTATTTATTATTTCTACAGCAATATGGATCAAAGATCTATAGAATCAGGGTCTCCTTTGAGATCTCTTCTTAACAGTCCGTTAAGAAATGTACCTGCAGTGCCTGTTCCTGATTGGTCGACATCCAACATGGGGCCACCAGCCTCTGTATGTATAGACTTATTTTTAAATATATATTGAATCTGATTTTAAACAAAATAGACTCAAGCCCTGCCAAGATCTATACCACAAGCTGGTATAAACGCCCTTATTCCAGCTGCACCAACAAACGATCCACTCAAAAATGTAACTCTACAGTAAGTTTAACTGTTACGTTACCACAAATGTTCATTCATTTAATATTTTATTATAGGAATTGTGTAGCAACGGTTAGTTTAGGTTGTGAACTTGATTTACAAAGAATAAATTTCCGCACACGAAACTCTGAATATAATCCAGGACGATTCCATGGAGTTATTATGAGGATCAGAGAGCCAAGAACGACTGCGTTAATTTTCAGAAGTGGTAAAATTGTTTGCACTGGTGCTAGAACGGAAGAAAATGCGTTGCTTGCGGCGAAGAAATTTGCGCGTATCATACAAAAACTAGGATTTATTGTAAAATATTTGTTCACTCGTAGAATCTCATTTGAACATTTGTAAATGTATGCACAATTTTAGGTGCGTTTCGCGGATTTCAAGATTCAAAACATCGTAGCAACTTGTGATTTAAAATTTCCAATCAAACTAGAAAATTTAAATCAAATGCATGGACAATTTAGCAGGTCAGTATCAACAAACACTTGTTCTTCACATTTCACATTTTCTTAATTTTAAATCAAACGTTGATTACATATTTCTAGTTATGAACCAGAACTATTTCCCGGTCTGATCTATAGAATGGTAAAACCAAGGATAGTTCTGCTGATTTTCGTCAACGGAAAAATCGTTTTCACTGGTGCCAAATCACGCCAAGACATATATGACGCCCTTGATAATATACATCCCATATTGAAGAGTTTTCGGAAAAACTAAGTTCAATTGCTTTGCTCAAAAATATCTACATATTGTATATAATCATTATATAATTCACTAATTTATTACATTTTGACAAGATCATTATTCAAGATTTTTTACTTGTTCATTTTTCTAATATACTTTATCGTTTCATTGCCGTTATTAGGTGTGGACATTTCTGAAAATTTAATTTCGTTATTGTAAAATGGTATTTTTCTTGAAAAATGAAATTTTGCTTATCAGAGGTACTAAGTGTGTCCACTTAATTATTGATCTCATAGGTATCAAACTGCCAGTTCACGCTTATGGACATTTACGAATTATATGTATTTATAATTATAACATTTTTATACGAAATAATAATTAAGTCTAGTAATCATGAAAAGTGTCCATTTTCTAATTTTTAATATACGAAAAAATTAGAAGTCCGAATTTCAAAATTCGAACCTCGAATTTCCTTTTAAATTCGAATACTTGAAAATCGAATATTTTAAAATTCGAATTTCAAACTTCACGAATTTCAGTTATTGACAGTATTTATTTATTTATGTGGAACTAAACAAATATACACAAACTCCATAAAAAAATCTAGTTATCAAAACACATATCAATTCTCTAATTTCTATTAAAAATGAGCATGTATCATCTATCGAAATAACTATTAAATTAATAGGCATTTTCTAAACATGTATATAATTTATAAACAAAGTTATTTAGCCTTAGGTTTCCCAGCATTAATAGTGACAGTTTCCGTAATCCAACTCTGTTACTGTTTTTTATTATTATTATTTATGATGAAATTCGGTGCTCGCCGTTACGATACATAGGTAAGTTCGTAAGCGAAGTAAGTATTTACAGTTAAAACTGCACTTCTGTATATTACAATAACTTACGATTTATCGTAACACACTAAGATGTCTCCTAAATAAACAATTTCAATAAAAAATAAATAATATGCAGCAAATATTGTCAATTGGTGTTAATGTAGATCAAACCAGGCAAGTTAAATTAAAAAATTGTTTTTTCTTCTTTAAACACACAAAATGTTTTCAATATATTTTTTGGTAAAGAAGTTTCATTATATGATGGTTTCTCTTACAGCAAAGCTTGTTAGAAATATTCGTAATACCCACAATTTTAATTTGAAATTTTTTTTTCAAAATGAGTACTGCTGTCAAGAAAATGGCCATTGGAACTTTTTCTTATATTTATTTTTACTTAAATCGTATCATCTGCGCCTGTCTGTTTTCAGAAAAAACAAATTTTACTCAAATAATTTAGCATTTGACTTTTGATAAAAATTATAAGCACTAAACAATAAGTGTATAAGAAAGTTCAGTGTAAGAAATTGCAGATATATTTTTTAATAACTGTCGTAAAGAAACATTTTACAATAATGTTTACATAACTTGAAAGTATTTCTTTAAATACAAAATAAGTGCAATTTAAGGTTTTACGCAAACATTATCGTAAAATATTTCTTTTCAGCTTTTCATAATAAATAATTAGTTAAATGCATATGCAAAATTCATAGAATTAAAAGTGTTTCAAATGTTTGGCATTTTATATAAATCGCGAAATAAAATACGTAGAATTTATTCAGGAATTACATTTTTTATTGCAACATACACCCAAGCACCTGGAGGCGTAAAACGAATATTGTGAAATGTACTTACTTACTGGTATCCATCCAACTTGTTCCTCTCCTATACCAGCAAGAACCGGATACACCACAGCTGAAGTTCTAGTTGTCCTTGCATGGGTACAGTTTGTTTTGATACGAATCCCCGAATAAATTACGTGACACATTTTTAACTTCACAAATATTTATTTAAACGACGCTTATGTATTTTATTTAAAACAAATTACGTTGAAAAAGTAGCAAGCACTCCCGAAACAGTTCCATAATATAACCGAGCACACCGGAAGTGCCGATACCGTTTACGATACATACAAATATATAGAAATAAGCTGGAAAATATAAAGATGGTACATGGAGATAATTAGACATCGCAGTTAAAAATACTTTGACTAAAACACTTCATAGAATTTCAATCGCCAATTTAAATAATAAAAACTGCTTAACCCAAATCAGAAAATCACTACACAATTAAAATAACAACGTGTTTAAGTTAGGGGTCTTTATCCATATTTGGAACTAAACAAATATACCAAAACTCCATAAAATAATCAATTCATCAAAAACCGTATTAATTCTAATATTTCTATTAAAATAGAACATGTACCATTAATCTAAATAAATATTTAATTAATATTTCTTAAACCAGTATATAATTTACGAACAAAGTTATTTAGCCTTATATTTCCCAGCATTAATAGTAACAGTTTCAGTAAGCCCACTCTGTCAATGTTACAGAGTTATGGTGCAATTCTGTGCTCGCCGTAAGTAAGTTCGCAAGCAAAGTAACTACTTACGGTTGCAAAATGCAGTTTTGTGCATTATCGTAGGTTACGATTAATCGTAACTCTCTGAGATAACTCGTAAATATTTACCTCACCGTAAATAATCATATCCCACTAATTATTGCATAATATGCAGCAAATATTGTAAATTTAGATCCAGGCAGGAAAGATATAAAAATTAAAAATTTGTAGGCTAATTCAATACACATATAATGCTGATAAATTCTATATGTGTTTTTTGATATGGAAATTTCATTATTAATAATAATTATTAACAAAAAAGACTCAAATAATTTAGGATTTGACATTTAATAATTATTGTAAGATCTAAACAATATACCTATATATTAAATTTCAGTGTAAGACACTGCAGATGTTTTTTAATAACTGTCGTAAAGAAACATTTTACAACAATGTTTACATCACTTGACAGTATTTCTTTAATTGCAAAATAAGTGCAATTTATGGCTACACATAAACATTATTGTAAAATATTTCTTTTCAGCGATTCTTAATACATAATTATATAAATACATAGAGATTCAAAGCAGTCAAAGTTGTAATTTACCCAATTTTGGAGAAATGTTCAAATCGAATGAACTTGTTTACTCTAGTCAGTTTTTGCGGTGACTGCAATTCACCAAAATTGGTTGCAGTCTCAGCAAAAATTGTTCAATAAAAACTAGAAATATTTGTATCACGCACAACTTTTTTTGAAATATTTTTTTTATTTCAGTACAAGGACTGCTTTCATGAAAATGACTATTGAAATATGTTCTTATTATATTTATTTTGACTTAAATCTAATTATCTGCGCCTATCAATTGTTGTTTTCAGAAATACAAAATAGACTCAAATAATTTACTAATTTACATTTAATAATTATGGTAAGATCTAAACAATATACCTATATATTAAATTTCAGTGTAAGACACTGCAGATGTTTTTTAATAACTGTCGTAAAGAAACATTTTACAACAATGTTTACATCACTTGACAGTATTTCTTTAATTGCAAAATAAGTGCAATTTATGGCTACACATAAACATTATTGTAAAATATTTCTTTTCAGCGATTCTTAATACATAATTATATAAATACATAGAGATTCAAAGCAGTCAAAGTTGTAATTTACCCAATTTTGGAGAAATGTTCAAATCGAATGAACTTGTTTACTCTAGTCAGTTTTTGCGGTGACTGCAATTCACCAAAATTGGTTGCAGTCTCAGCAAAAATTGTTCAATAAAAACTAGAAATATTTGTATCACGCACAACTTTTTTTGAAATATTTTTTTTATTTCAGTACAAGGACTGCTTTCATGAAAATGACTATTGAAATATGTTCTTATTATATTTATTTTGACTTAAATCTAATTATCTGCGCCTATCAATTGTTGTTTTCAGAAATACAAAATAGACTCAAATAATTTACTAATTTACATTTAATAATTATGGTAAGATCTAAACAATATACCTATATATTAAATTTCAGTGTAAGACACTGCAGATGTTTTTTAATAACTGTCGTAAAGAAACATTTTACAACAATGTTTACATCACTTGACAGTATTTCTTTAATTGCAAAATAAGTGCAATTTATGGCTACACATAAACATTATTGTAAAATATTTCTTTTCAGCGATTCTTAATACATAATTATATAAATACATAGAGATTCAAAGCAGTCAAAGTTGTAATTTACCCAATTTTGGAGAAATGTTCAAATCGAATGAACTTGTTTACTCTAGTCAGTTTTTGCGGTGACTGCAATTCACCAAAATTGGTTGCAGTCTCAGCAAAAATTGTTCAATAAAAACTAGAAATATTTGTATCACGCACAACTTTTTTTGAAATATTTTTTTTATTTCAGTACAAGGACTGCTTTCATGAAAATGACTATTGAAATATGTTCTTATTATATTTATTTTGACTTAAATCTAATTATCTGCGCCTATCAATTGTTGTTTTCAGAAATACAAAATAGACTCAAATAATTTACTAATTTACATTTAATAATTATGGTAAGATCTAAACAATATACCTATATATTAAATTTCAGTGTAAGACACTGCAGATGTTTTTTAATAACTGTCGTAAAGAAACATTTTACAACAATGTTTACATCACTTGACAGTATTTCTTTAATTGCAAAATAAGTGCAATTTATGGCTACACATAAACATTATTGTAAAATATTTCTTTTCAGCGATTCTTAATACATAATTATATAAATACATAGAGATTCAAAGCAGTCAAAGTTGTAATTTACCCAATTTTGGAGAAATGTTCAAATCGAATGAACTTGTTTACTCTAGTCAGTTTTTGCGGTGACTGCAATTCACCAAAATTGGTTGCAGTCTCAGCAAAAATTGTTCAATAAAAACTAGAAATATTTGTATCACGCACAACTTTTTTTGAAATATTTTTTTTATTTCAGTACAAGGACTGCTTTCATGAAAATGACTATTGAAATATGTTCTTATTATATTTATTTTTACTTAAATCTAATTATCTGCGCCTATCAATTGTTGTTTTCAGAAATACAAAATAGACTCAAATAATTTACTAATTTACATTTAATAATTATGGTAAGATCTAAACAATATACCTATATATTAAATTTCAGTGTAAGACACTGCAGATGTTTTTTAATAACTGTCGTAAAGAAACATTTTACAACAATGTTTACATCACTTGACAGTATTTCTTTAATTGCAAAATAAGTGCAATTTATGGCTACACATAAACATTATTGTAAAATATTTCTTTTCAGCGATTCTTAATACATAATTATATAAATACATAGAGATTCAAAGCAGTCAAAGTTGTAATTTACCCAATTTTGGAGAAATGTTCAAATCGAATGAACTTGTTTACTCTAGTCAGTTTTTGCGGTGACTGCAATTCACCAAAATTGGTTGCAGTCTCAGCAAAAATTGTTCAATAAAAACTAGAAATATTTGTATCACGCACAACTTTTTTTGAAATATTTTTTTTATTTCAGTACAAGGACTGCTTTCATGAAAATGACTATTGAAATATGTTCTTATTATATTTATTTTGACTTAAATCTAATTATCTGCGCCTATCAATTGTTGTTTTCAGAAATACAAAATAGACTCAAATAATTTACTAATTTACATTTAATAATTATGGTAAGATCTAAACAATATACCTATATATTAAATTTCAGTGTAAGACACTGCAGATGTTTTTTAATAACTGTCGTAAAGAAACATTTTACAACAATGTTTACATCACTTGACAGTATTTCTTTAATTGCAAAATAAGTGCAATTTATGGCTACACATAAACATTATTGTAAAATATTTCTTTTCAGCGATTCTTAATACATAATTATATAAATACATAGAGATTCAAAGCAGTCAAAGTTGTAATTTACCCAATTTTGGAGAAATGTTCAAATCGAATGAACTTGTTTACTCTAGTCAGTTTTTGCGGTGACTGCAATTCACCAAAATTGGTTGCAGTCTCAGCAAAAATTGTTCAATAAAAACTAGAAATATTTGTATCACGCACAACTTTTTTTGAAATATTTTTTTTATTTCAGTACAAGGACTGCTTTCATGAAAATGACTATTGAAATATGTTCTTATTATATTTATTTTTACTTAAATCTAATTATCTGCGCCTATCAATTGTTGTTTTCAGAAATACAAAATAGACTCAAATAATTTACTAATTTACATTTAATAATTATGGTAAGATCTAAACAATATACCTATATATTAAATTTCAGTGTAAGACACTGCAGATGTTTTTTAATAACTGTCGTAAAGAAACATTTTACAACAATGTTTACATCACTTGACAGTATTTCTTTAATTGCAAAATAAGTGCAATTTATGGCTACACATAAACATTATTGTAAAATATTTCTTTTCAGCGATTCTTAATACATAATTATATAAATACATAGAGATTCAAAGCAGTCAAAGTTGTAATTTACCCAATTTTGGAGAAATGTTCAAATCGAATGAACTTGTTTACTCTAGTCAGTTTTTGCGGTGACTGCAATTCACCAAAATTGGTTGCAGTCTCAGCAAAAATTGTTCAATAAAAACTAGAAATATTTGTATCACGCACAACTTTTTTTGAAATATTTTTTTTATTTCAGTACAAGGACTGCTTTCATGGAAATGACTATTGAAATATGTTCTTATTATATTTATTTTGACTTAAATCTAATTATCTGCGCCTATCAATTGTTGTTTTCAGAAATACAAAATAGACTCAAATAATTTACTAATTTACATTTAATAATTTTTGTAAGATCTAAACAATATACCTATATATTAAATTTCAGTGTAAGACACTGCAGATGTTTTTTAATAACTGTCGTAAAGAAACATTTTACAACAATGTTTACATCACTTGACAGTATTTCTTTAATTGCAAAATAAGTGCAATTTATGGCTACACATAAACATTATTGTAAAATATTTCTTTTCAGCGATTCTTAATACATAATTATATAAATACATAGAGATTCAAAGCAGTCAAAGTTGTAATTTACCCAATTTTGGAGAAATGTTCAAATCGAATGAACTTGTTTACTCTAGTCAGTTTTTGCGGTGACTGCAATTCACCAAAATTGGTTGCAGTCTCAGCAAAAATTGTTCAATAAAAACTAGAAATATTTGTATCACGCACAACTTTTTTTGAAATATTTTTTTTATTTCAGTACAAGGACTGCTTTCATGGAAATGACTATTGAAATATGTTCTTATTATATTTATTTTGACTTAAATCTAATTATCTGCGCCTATCAATTGTTGTTTTCAGAAATACAAAATAGACTCAAATAATTTACTAATTTACATTTAATAATTTTTGTAAGATCTAAACAATATACCTATATATTAAATTTCAGTGTAAGACACTGCAGATGTTTTTTAATAACTGTCGTAAAGAAACATTTTACAACAATGTTTACATCACTTGACAGTATTTCTTTAATTGCAAAATAAGTGCAATTTATGGCTACACATAAACATTATTGTAAAATATTTCTTTTCAGCGATTCTTAATACATAATTATATAAATACATAGAGATTCAAAGCAGTCAAAGTTGTAATTTACCCAATTTTGGAGAAATGTTCAAATCGAATGAACTTGTTTACTCTAGTCAGTTTTTGCGGTGACTGCAATTCACCAAAATTGGTTGCAGTCTCAGCAAAAATTGTTCAATAAAAACTAGAAATATTTGTATCACGCACAACTTTTTTTGAAATATTTTTTTTATTTCAGTACAAGGACTGCTTTCATGAAAATGACTATTGAAATATGTTCTTATTATATTTATTTTGACTTAAATCTAATTATCTGCGCCTATCAATTGTTGTTTTCAGAAATACAAAATAGACTCAAATAATTTACTAATTTACATTTAATAATTATGGTAAGATCTAAACAATATACCTATATATTAAATTTCAGTGTAAGACACTGCAGATGTTTTTTAATAACTGTCGTAAAGAAACATTTTACAACAATGTTTACATCACTTGACAGTATTTCTTTAATTGCAAAATAAGTGCAATTTATGGCTACACATAAACATTATTGTAAAATATTTCTTTTCAGCGATTCTTAATACATAATTATATAAATACATAGAGATTCAAAGCAGTCAAAGTTGTAATTTACCCAATTTTGGAGAAATGTTCAAATCGAATGAACTTGTTTACTCTAGTCAGTTTTTGCGGTGACTGCAATTCACCAAAATTGGTTGCAGTCTCAGCAAAAATTGTTCAATAAAAACTAGAAATATTTGTATCACGCACAACTTTTTTTGAAATATTTTTTTTATTTCAGTACAAGGACTGCTTTCATGAAAATGACTATTGAAATATGTTCTTATTATATTTATTTTGACTTAAATCTAATTATCTGCGCCTATCAATTGTTGTTTTCAGAAATACAAAATAGACTCAAATAATTTACTAATTTACATTTAATAATTATGGTAAGATCTAAACAATATACCTATATATTAAATTTCAGTGTAAGACACTGCAGATGTTTTTTAATAACTGTCGTAAAGAAACATTTTACAACAATGTTTACATCACTTGACAGTATTTCTTTAATTGCAAAATAAGTGCAATTTATGGCTACACATAAACATTATTGTAAAATATTTCTTTTCAGCGATTCTTAATACATAATTATATAAATACATAGAGATTCAAAGCAGTCAAAGTTGTAATTTACCCAATTTTGGAGAAATGTTCAAATCGAATGAACTTGTTTACTCTAGTCAGTTTTTGCGGTGACTGCAATTCACCAAAATTGGTTGCAGTCTCAGCAAAAATTGTTCAATAAAAACTAGAAATATTTGTATCACGCACAACTTTTTTTGAAATATTTTTTTTATTTCAGTACAAGGACTGCTTTCATGGAAATGACTATTGAAATATGTTCTTATTATATTTATTTTGACTTAAATCTAATTATCTGCGCCTATCAATTGTTGTTTTCAGAAATACAAAATAGACTCAAATAATTTACTAATTTACATTTAATAATTATGGTAAGATCTAAACAATATACCTATATATTAAATTTCAGTGTAAGACACTGCAGATGTTTTTTAATAACTGTCGTAAAGAAACATTTTACAACAATGTTTACATCACTTGACAGTATTTCTTTAATTGCAAAATAAGTGCAATTTATGGCTACACATAAACATTATTGTAAAATATTTCTTTTCAGCGATTCTTAATACATAATTATATAAATACATAGAGATTCAAAGCAGTCAAAGTTGTAATTTACCCAATTTTGGAGAAATGTTCAAATCGAATGAACTTGTTTACTCTAGTCAGTTTTTGCGGTGACTGCAATTCACCAAAATTGGTTGCAGTCTCAGCAAAAATTGTTCAATAAAAACTAGAAATATTTGTATCACGCACAACTTTTTTTGAAATATTTTTTTTATTTCAGTACAAGGACTGCTTTCATGAAAATGACTATTGAAATATGTTCTTATTATATTTATTTTTACTTAAATCTAATTATCTGCGCCTATCAATTGTTGTTTTCAGAAATACAAAATAGACTCAAATAATTTACTAATTTACATTTAATAATTATGGTAAGATCTAAACAATATACCTATATATTAAATTTCAGTGTAAGACACTGCAGATGTTTTTTAATAACTGTCGTAAAGAAACATTTTACAACAATGTTTACATCACTTGACAGTATTTCTTTAATTGCAAAATAAGTGCAATTTATGGCTACACATAAACATTATTGTAAAATATTTCTTTTCAGCGATTCTTAATACATAATTATATAAATACATAGAGATTCAAAGCAGTCAAAGTTGTAATTTACCCAATTTTGGAGAAATGTTCAAATCGAATGAACTTGTTTACTCTAGTCAGTTTTTGCGGTGACTGCAATTCACCAAAATTGGTTGCAGTCTCAGCAAAAATTGTTCAATAAAAACTAGAAATATTTGTATCACGCACAACTTTTTTTGAAATATTTTTTTTATTTCAGTACAAGGACTGCTTTCATGAAAATGACTATTGAAATATGTTCTTATTATATTTATTTTGACTTAAATCTAATTATCTGCGCCTATCAATTGTTGTTTTCAGAAATACAAAATAGACTCAAATAATTTACTAATTTACATTTAATAATTATGGTAAGATCTAAACAATATACCTATATATTAAATTTCAGTGTAAGACACTGCAGATGTTTTTTAATAACTGTCGTAAAGAAACATTTTACAACAATGTTTACATCACTTGACAGTATTTCTTTAATTGCAAAATAAGTGCAATTTATGGCTACACATAAACATTATTGTAAAATATTTCTTTTCAGCGATTCTTAATACATAATTATATAAATACATAGAGATTCAAAGCAGTCAAAGTTGTAATTTACCCAATTTTGGAGAAATGTTCAAATCGAATGAACTTGTTTACTCTAGTCAGTTTTTGCGGTGACTGCAATTCACCAAAATTGGTTGCAGTCTCAGCAAAAATTGTTCAATAAAAACTAGAAATATTTGTATCACGCACAACTTTTTTTGAAATATTTTTTTTATTTCAGTACAAGGACTGCTTTCATGAAAATGACTATTGAAATATGTTCTTATTATATTTATTTTGACTTAAATCTAATTATCTGCGCCTATCAATTGTTGTTTTCAGAAATACAAAATAGACTCAAATAATTTACTAATTTACATTTAATAATTATGGTAAGATCTAAACAATATACCTATATATTAAATTTCAGTGTAAGACACTGCAGATGTTTTTTAATAACTGTCGTAAAGAAACATTTTACAACAATGTTTACATCACTTGACAGTATTTCTTTAATTGCAAAATAAGTGCAATTTATGGCTACACATAAACATTATTGTAAAATATTTCTTTTCAGCGATTCTTAATACATAATTATATAAATACATAGAGATTCAAAGCAGTCAAAGTTGTAATTTACCCAATTTTGGAGAAATGTTCAAATCGAATGAACTTGTTTACTCTAGTCAGTTTTTGCGGTGACTGCAATTCACCAAAATTGGTTGCAGTCTCAGCAAAAATTGTTCAATAAAAACTAGAAATATTTGTATCACGCACAACTTTTTTTGAAATATTTTTTTTATTTCAGTACAAGGACTGCTTTCATGAAAATGACTATTGAAATATGTTCTTATTATATTTATTTTTACTTAAATCTAATTATCTGCGCCTATCAATTGTTGTTTTCAGAAATACAAAATAGACTCAAATAATTTACTAATTTACATTTAATAATTATGGTAAGATCTAAACAATATACCTATATATTAAATTTCAGTGTAAGACACTGCAGATGTTTTTTAATAACTGTCGTAAAGAAACATTTTACAACAATGTTTACATCACTTGACAGTATTTCTTTAATTGCAAAATAAGTGCAATTTATGGCTACACATAAACATTATTGTAAAATATTTCTTTTCAGCGATTCTTAATACATAATTATATAAATACATAGAGATTCAAAGCAGTCAAAGTTGTAATTTACCCAATTTTGGAGAAATGTTCAAATCGAATGAACTTGTTTACTCTAGTCAGTTTTTGCGGTGACTGCAATTCACCAAAATTGGTTGCAGTCTCAGCAAAAATTGTTCAATAAAAACTAGAAATATTTGTATCACGCACAACTTTTTTTGAAATATTTTTTTTATTTCAGTACAAGGACTGCTTTCATGAAAATGACTATTGAAATATGTTCTTATTATATTTATTTTGACTTAAATCTAATTATCTGCGCCTATCAATTGTTGTTTTCAGAAATACAAAATAGACTCAAATAATTTACTAATTTACATTTAATAATTATGGTAAGATCTAAACAATATACCTATATATTAAATTTCAGTGTAAGACACTGCAGATGTTTTTTAATAACTGTCGTAAAGAAACATTTTACAACAATGTTTACATCACTTGACAGTATTTCTTTAATTGCAAAATAAGTGCAATTTATGGCTACACATAAACATTATTGTAAAATATTTCTTTTCAGCGATTCTTAATACATAATTATATAAATACATAGAGATTCAAAGCAGTCAAAGTTGTAATTTACCCAATTTTGGAGAAATGTTCAAATCGAATGAACTTGTTTACTCTAGTCAGTTTTTGCGGTGACTGCAATTCACCAAAATTGGTTGCAGTCTCAGCAAAAATTGTTCAATAAAAACTAGAAATATTTGTATCACGCACAACTTTTTTTGAAATATTTTTTTTATTTCAGTACAAGGACTGCTTTCATGAAAATGACTATTGAAATATGTTCTTATTATATTTATTTTGACTTAAATCTAATTATCTGCGCCTATCAATTGTTGTTTTCAGAAATACAAAATAGACTCAAATAATTTACTAATTTACATTTAATAATTATGGTAAGATCTAAACAATATACCTATATATTAAATTTCAGTGTAAGACACTGCAGATGTTTTTTAATAACTGTCGTAAAGAAACATTTTACAACAATGTTTACATCACTTGACAGTATTTCTTTAATTGCAAAATAAGTGCAATTTATGGCTACACATAAACATTATTGTAAAATATTTCTTTTCAGCGATTCTTAATACATAATTATATAAATACATAGAGATTCAAAGCAGTCAAAGTTGTAATTTACCCAATTTTGGAGAAATGTTCAAATCGAATGAACTTGTTTACTCTAGTCAGTTTTTGCGGTGACTGCAATTCACCAAAATTGGTTGCAGTCTCAGCAAAAATTGTTCAATAAAAACTAGAAATATTTGTATCACGCACAACTTTTTTTGAAATATTTTTTTTATTTCAGTACAAGGACTGCTTTCATGAAAATGACTATTGAAATATGTTCTTATTATATTTATTTTTACTTAAATCTAATTATCTGCGCCTATCAATTGTTGTTTTCAGAAATACAAAATAGACTCAAATAATTTACTAATTTACATTTAATAATTTTTGTAAGATCTAAACAATATACCTATATATTAAATTTCAGTGTAAGACACTGCAGATGTTTTTTAATAACTGTCGTAAAGAAACATTTTACAACAATGTTTACATCACTTGACAGTATTTCTTTAATTGCAAAATAAGTGCAATTTATGGCTACACATAAACATTATTGTAAAATATTTCTTTTCAGCGATTCTTAATACATAATTATATAAATACATAGAGATTCAAAGCAGTCAAAGTTGTAATTTACCCAATTTTGGAGAAATGTTCAAATCGAATGAACTTGTTTACTCTAGTCAGTTTTTGCGGTGACTGCAATTCACCAAAATTGGTTGCAGTCTCAGCAAAAATTGTTCAATAAAAACTAGAAATATTTGTATCACGCACAACTTTTTTTGAAATATTTTTTTTATTTCAGTACAAGGACTGCTTTCATGAAAATGACTATTGAAATATGTTCTTATTATATTTATTTTGACTTAAATCTAATTATCTGCGCCTATCAATTGTTGTTTTCAGAAATACAAAATAGACTCAAATAATTTACTAATTTACATTTAATAATTTTTGTAAGATCTAAACAATATACCTATATATTAAATTTCAGTGTAAGACACTGCAGATGTTTTTTAATAACTGTCGTAAAGAAACATTTTACAACAATGTTTACATCACTTGACAGTATTTCTTTAATTGCAAAATAAGTGCAATTTATGGCTACACATAAACATTATTGTAAAATATTTCTTTTCAGCGATTCTTAATACATAATTATATAAATACATAGAGATTCAAAGCAGTCAAAGTTGTAATTTACCCAATTTTGGAGAAATGTTCAAATCGAATGAACTTGTTTACTCTAGTCAGTTTTTGCGGTGACTGCAATTCACCAAAATTGGTTGCAGTCTCAGCAAAAATTGTTCAATAAAAACTAGAAATATTTGTATCACGCACAACTTTTTTTGAAATATTTTTTTTATTTCAGTACAAGGACTGCTTTCATGAAAATGACTATTGAAATATGTTCTTATTATATTTATTTTGACTTAAATCTAATTATCTGCGCCTATCAATTGTTGTTTTCAGAAATACAAAATAGACTCAAATAATTTACTAATTTACATTTAATAATTATGGTAAGATCTAAACAATATACCTATATATTAAATTTCAGTGTAAGACACTGCAGATGTTTTTTAATAACTGTCGTAAAGAAACATTTTACAACAATGTTTACATCACTTGACAGTATTTCTTTAATTGCAAAATAAGTGCAATTTATGGCTACACATAAACATTATTGTAAAATATTTCTTTTCAGCGATTCTTAATACATAATTATATAAATACATAGAGATTCAAAGCAGTCAAAGTTGTAATTTACCCAATTTTGGAGAAATGTTCAAATCGAATGAACTTGTTTACTCTAGTCAGTTTTTGCGGTGACTGCAATTCACCAAAATTGGTTGCAGTCTCAGCAAAAATTGTTCAATAAAAACTAGAAATATTTGTATCACGCACAACTTTTTTTGAAATATTTTTTTTATTTCAGTACAAGGACTGCTTTCATGAAAATGACTATTGAAATATGTTCTTATTATATTTATTTTGACTTAAATCTAATTATCTGCGCCTATCAATTGTTGTTTTCAGAAATACAAAATAGACTCAAATAATTTACTAATTTACATTTAATAATTTTTGTAAGATCTAAACAATATACCTATATATTAAATTTCAGTGTAAGACACTGCAGATGTTTTTTAATAACTGTCGTAAAGAAACATTTTACAACAATGTTTACATCACTTGACAGTATTTCTTTAATTGCAAAATAAGTGCAATTTATGGCTACACATAAACATTATTGTAAAATATTTCTTTTCAGCGATTCTTAATACATAATTATATAAATACATAGAGATTCAAAGCAGTCAAAGTTGTAATTTACCCAATTTTGGAGAAATGTTCAAATCGAATGAACTTGTTTACTCTAGTCAGTTTTTGCGGTGACTGCAATTCACCAAAATTGGTTGCAGTCTCAGCAAAAATTGTTCAATAAAAACTAGAAATATTTGTATCACGCACAACTTTTTTTGAAATATTTTTTTTATTTCAGTACAAGGACTGCTTTCATGAAAATGACTATTGAAATATGTTCTTATTATATTTATTTTGACTTAAATCTAATTATCTGCGCCTATCAATTGTTGTTTTCAGAAATACAAAATAGACTCAAATAATTTACTAATTTACATTTAATAATTATGGTAAGATCTAAACAATATACCTATATATTAAATTTCAGTGTAAGACACTGCAGATGTTTTTTAATAACTGTCGTAAAGAAACATTTTACAACAATGTTTACATCACTTGACAGTATTTCTTTAATTGCAAAATAAGTGCAATTTATGGCTACACATAAACATTATTGTAAAATATTTCTTTTCAGCGATTCTTAATACATAATTATATAAATACATAGAGATTCAAAGCAGTCAAAGTTGTAATTTACCCAATTTTGGAGAAATGTTCAAATCGAATGAACTTGTTTACTCTAGTCAGTTTTTGCGGTGACTGCAATTCACCAAAATTGGTTGCAGTCTCAGCAAAAATTGTTCAATAAAAACTAGAAATATTTGTATCACGCACAACTTTTTTTGAAATATTTTTTTTATTTCAGTACAAGGACTGCTTTCATGAAAATGACTATTGAAATATGTTCTTATTATATTTATTTTTACTTAAATCTAATTATCTGCGCCTATCAATTGTTGTTTTCAGAAATACAAAATAGACTCAAATAATTTACTAATTTACATTTAATAATTTTTGTAAGATCTAAACAATATACCTATATATTAAATTTCAGTGTAAGACACTGCAGATGTTTTTTAATAACTGTCGTAAAGAAACATTTTACAACAATGTTTACATCACTTGACAGTATTTCTTTAATTGCAAAATAAGTGCAATTTATGGCTACACATAAACATTATTGTAAAATATTTCTTTTCAGCGATTCTTAATACATAATTATATAAATACATAGAGATTCAAAGCAGTCAAAGTTGTAATTTACCCAATTTTGGAGAAATGTTCAAATCGAATGAACTTGTTTACTCTAGTCAGTTTTTGCGGTGACTGCAATTCACCAAAATTGGTTGCAGTCTCAGCAAAAATTGTTCAATAAAAACTAGAAATATTTGTATCACGCACAACTTTTTTTGAAATATTTTTTTTATTTCAGTACAAGGACTGCTTTCATGAAAATGACTATTGAAATATGTTCTTATTATATTTATTTTGACTTAAATCTAATTATCTGCGCCTATCAATTGTTGTTTTCAGAAATACAAAATAGACTCAAATAATTTACTAATTTACATTTAATAATTATGGTAAGATCTAAACAATATACCTATATATTAAATTTCAGTGTAAGACACTGCAGATGTTTTTTAATAACTGTCGTAAAGAAACATTTTACAACAATGTTTACATCACTTGACAGTATTTCTTTAATTGCAAAATAAGTGCAATTTATGGCTACACATAAACATTATTGTAAAATATTTCTTTTCAGCGATTCTTAATACATAATTATATAAATACATAGAGATTCAAAGCAGTCAAAGTTGTAATTTACCCAATTTTGGAGAAATGTTCAAATCGAATGAACTTGTTTACTCTAGTCAGTTTTTGCGGTGACTGCAATTCACCAAAATTGGTTGCAGTCTCAGCAAAAATTGTTCAATAAAAACTAGAAATATTTGTATCACGCACAACTTTTTTTGAAATATTTTTTTTATTTCAGTACAAGGACTGCTTTCATGAAAATGACTATTGAAATATGTTCTTATTATATTTATTTTGACTTAAATCTAATTATCTGCGCCTATCAATTGTTGTTTTCAGAAATACAAAATAGACTCAAATAATTTACTAATTTACATTTAATAATTATGGTAAGATCTAAACAATATACCTATATATTAAATTTCAGTGTAAGACACTGCAGATGTTTTTTAATAACTGTCGTAAAGAAACATTTTACAACAATGTTTACATCACTTGACAGTATTTCTTTAATTGCAAAATAAGTGCAATTTATGGCTACACATAAACATTATTGTAAAATATTTCTTTTCAGCGATTCTTAATACATAATTATATAAATACATAGAGATTCAAAGCAGTCAAAGTTGTAATTTACCCAATTTTGGAGAAATGTTCAAATCGAATGAACTTGTTTACTCTAGTCAGTTTTTGCGGTGACTGCAATTCACCAAAATTGGTTGCAGTCTCAGCAAAAATTGTTCAATAAAAACTAGAAATATTTGTATCACGCACAACTTTTTTTGAAATATTTTTTTTATTTCAGTACAAGGACTGCTTTCATGAAAATGACTATTGAAATATGTTCTTATTATATTTATTTTTACTTAAATCTAATTATCTGCGCCTATCAATTGTTGTTTTCAGAAATACAAAATAGACTCAAATAATTTACTAATTTACATTTAATAATTTTTGTAAGATCTAAACAATATACCTATATATTAAATTTCAGTGTAAGACACTGCAGATGTTTTTTAATAACTGTCGTAAAGAAACATTTTACAACAATGTTTACATCACTTGACAGTATTTCTTTAATTGCAAAATAAGTGCAATTTATGGCTACACATAAACATTATTGTAAAATATTTCTTTTCAGCGATTCTTAATACATAATTATATAAATACATAGAGATTCAAAGCAGTCAAAGTTGTAATTTACCCAATTTTGGAGAAATGTTCAAATCGAATGAACTTGTTTACTCTAGTCAGTTTTTGCGGTGACTGCAATTCACCAAAATTGGTTGCAGTCTCAGCAAAAATTGTTCAATAAAAACTAGAAATATTTGTATCACGCACAACTTTTTTTGAAATATTTTTTTTATTTCAGTACAAGGACTGCTTTCATGAAAATGACTATTGAAATATGTTCTTATTATATTTATTTTTACTTAAATCTAATTACCTGCGCCTATCAATTGTTGTTTTCAGAAATACAAAATAGACTCAAATAATTTACTAATTTACATTTAATAATTTTTGTAAGATCTAAACAATATACCTATATATTAAATTTCAGTGTAAGACACTGCAGATGTTTTTTAATAACTGTCGTAAAGAAACATTTTACAACAATGTTTACATCACTTGACAGTATTTCTTTAATTGCAAAATAAGTGCAATTTATGGCTACACATAAACATTATTGTAAAATATTTCTTTTCAGCGATTCTTAATACATAATTATATAAATACATAGAGATTCAAAGCAGTCAAAGTTGTAATTTACCCAATTTTGGAGAAATGTTCAAATCGAATGAACTTGTTTACTCTAGTCAGTTTTTGCGGTGACTGCAATTCACCAAAATTGGTTGCAGTCTCAGCAAAAATTGTTCAATAAAAACTAGAAATATTTGTATCACGCACAACTTTTTTTGAAATATTTTTTTTATTTCAGTACAAGGACTGCTTTCATGAAAATGACTATTGAAATATGTTCTTATTATATTTATTTTTACTTAAATCTAATTATCTGCGCCTATCAATTGTTGTTTTCAGAAATACAAAATAGACTCAAATAGTTTACTAATTTACATTTAATAATTTTTGTAAGATCTAAACAATATACCTATATATTAAATTTCAGTGTAAGACACTGCAGATGTTTTTTAATAACTGTCGTAAAGAAACATTTTACAACAATGTTTACATCACTTGACAGTATTTCTTTAATTGCAAAATAAGTGCAATTTATGGCTACACATAAACATTATTGTAAAATATTTCTTTTCAGCGATTCTTAATACATAATTATATAAATACATAGAGATTCAAAGCAGTCAAAGTTGTAATTTACCCAATTTTGGAGAAATGTTCAAATCGAATGAACTTGTTTACTCTAGTCAGTTTTTGCGGTGACTGCAATTCACCAAAATTGGTTGCAGTCTCAGCAAAAATTGTTCAATTAAAACTAGAAATATTTGTATCACGCACAACTTTTTTTGAAATATTTTTTTTATTTCAGTACAAGGACTGCTTTCATGAAAATGACTATTGAAATATGTTCTTATTATATTTATTTTTACTTAAATCTAATTACCTGCGCCTATCAATTGTTGTTTTCAGAAATACAAAATAGACTCAAATAATTTACTAATTTACATTTAATAATTTTTGTAAGATCTAAACAATATACCTATATATTAAATTTCAGTGTAAGACACTGCAGATGTTTTTTAATAACTGTCGTAAAGAAACATTTTACAACAATGTTTACATCACTTGACAGTATTTCTTTAATTGCAAAATAAGTGCAATTTATGGCTACACATAAACATTATTGTAAAATATTTCTTTTCAGCGATTCTTAATACATAATTATATAAATACATAGAGATTCAAAGCAGTCAAAGTTGTAATTTACCCAATTTTGGAGAAATGTTCAAATCGAATGAACTTGTTTACTCTAGTCAGTTTTTGCGGTGACTGCAATTCACCAAAATTGGTTGCAGTCTCAGCAAAAATTGTTCAATAAAAACTAGAAATATTTGTATCACGCACAACTTTTTTTGAAATATTTTTTTTATTTCAGTACAAGGACTGCTTTCATGAAAATGACTATTGAAATATGTTCTTATTATATTTATTTTTACTTAAATCTAATTATCTGCGCCTATCAATTGTTGTTTTCAGAAATACAAAATAGACTCAAATAGTTTACTAATTTACATTTAATAATTTTTGTAAGATCTAAACAATATACCTATATATTAAATTTCAGTGTAAGACACTGCAGATGTTTTTTAATAACTGTCGTAAAGAAACATTTTACAACAATGTTTACATCACTTGACAGTATTTCTTTAATTGCAAAATAAGTGCAATTTATGGCTACACATAAACATTATTGTAAAATATTTCTTTTCAGCGATTCTTAATACATAATTATATAAATACATAGAGATTCAAAGCAGTCAAAGTTGTAATTTACCCAATTTTGGAGAAATGTTCAAATCGAATGAACTTGTTTACTCTAGTCAGTTTTTGCGGTGACTGCAATTCACCAAAATTGGTTGCAGTCTCAGCAAAAATTGTTCAATTAAAACTAGAAATATTTGTATCACGCACAACTTTTTTTGAAATATTTTTTTTATTTCAGTACAAGGACTGCTTTCATGAAAATGACTATTGAAATATGTTCTTATTATATTTATTTTTACTTAAATCTAATTACCTGCGCCTATCAATTGTTGTTTTCAGAAATACAAAATAGACTCAAATAATTTACTAATTTACATTTAATAATTTTTGTAAGATCTAAACAATATACCTATATATTAAATTTCAGTGTAAGACACTGCAGATGTTTTTTAATAACTGTCGTAAAGAAACATTTTACAACAATGTTTACATCACTTGACAGTATTTCTTTAATTGCAAAATAAGTGCAATTTATGGCTACACATAAACATTATTGTAAAATATTTCTTTTCAGCGATTCTTAATACATAATTATATAAATACATAGAGATTCAAAGCAGTCAAAGTTGTAATTTACCCAATTTTGGAGAAATGTTCAAATCGAATGAACTTGTTTACTCTAGTCAGTTTTTGCGGTGACTGCAATTCACCAAAATTGGTTGCAGTCTCAGCAAAAATTGTTCAATAAAAACTAGAAATATTTGTATCACGCACAACTTTTTTTGAAATATTTTTTTTATTTCAGTACAAGGACTGCTTTCATGAAAATGACTATTGAAATATGTTCTTATTATATTTATTTTTACTTAAATCTAATTATCTGCGCCTATCAATTGTTGTTTTCAGAAATACAAAATAGACTCAAATAATTTACTAATTTACATTTAATAATTATGGTAAGATCTAAACAATATACCTATATATTAAATTTCAGTGTAAGACACTGCAGATGTTTTTTAATAACTGTCGTAAAGAAACATTTTACAACAATGTTTACATCACTTGACAGTATTTCTTTAATTGCAAAATAAGTGCAATTTATGGCTACACATAAACATTATTGTAAAATATTTCTTTTCAGCGATTCTTAATACATAATTATATAAATACATAGAGATTCAAAGCAGTCAAAGTTGTAATTTACCCAATTTTGGAGAAATGTTCAAATCGAATGAACTTGTTTACTCTAGTCAGTTTTTGCGGTGACTGCAATTCACCAAAATTGGTTGCAGTCTCAGCAAAAATTGTTCAATAAAAACTAGAAATATTTGTATCACGCACAACTTTTTTTGAAATATTTTTTTATTTCAGTACAAGGACTGCTTTCATGAAAATGACTATTGAAATATGTTCTTATTATATTTATTTTGACTTAAATCTAATTATCTGCGCCTATCAATTGTTGTTTTCAGAAATACAAAATAGACTCAAATAATTTACTAATTTACATTTAATAATTATGGTAAGATCGAAACAATATACCTATATATTAAATTTCAGTGTAAGACACTGCAGATGTTTTTTAATAACTGTCGTAAAGAAACATTTTACAACAATGTTTACATCACTTGACAGTATTTCTTTAATTGCAAAATAAGTGCAATTTATGGCTACACATAAACATTATTGTAAAATATTTCTTTTCAGCGATTCTTAATACGTAATTATATAAATACATAGAGATTCAAAGCAGTCAAAGTTGTAATTTACCCAATTTTGGAGAAATGTTCAAATCGAATGAACTTGTTTACTCTAGTCAGTTTTTGCGGTGACTGCAATTCACCAAAATTGGTTGCAGTCTCAGCAAAAATTGTTCAATTAAAACTAGAAATATTTGTATCACGCACAACTTTTTTTGAAATATTTTTTTTATTTCAGTACAAGGACTGCTTTCATGAAAATGACTATTGAAATATGTTCTTATTATATTTATTTTGACTTAAATCTAATTATCTGCGCCTATCAATTGTTGTTTTCAGAAATACAAAATAGACTCAAATAATTTACTAATTTACATTTAATAATTATGGTAAGATCTAAACAATATACCTATATATTAAATTTCAGTGTAAGACACTGCAGATGTTTTTTAATAACTGTCGTAAAGAAACATTTTACAACAATGTTTACATCACTTGACAGTATTTCTTTAATTGCAAAATAAGTGCAATTTATGGCTACACATAAACATTATTGTAAAATATTTCTTTTCAGCGATTCTTAATACATAATTATATAAATACATAGAGATTCAAAGCAGTCAAAGTTGTAATTTACCCAATTTTGGAGAAATGTTCAAATCGAATGAACTTGTTCACTCTAGTCAGTTTTTGCGGTGACTGCAATTCACCAAAATTGGTTGCAGTCTCAGCAAAAATTGTTCAATAAAAACTAGAAATATTTGTATCACGCACAACTTTTTTTGAAATATTTTTTTTATTTCAGTACAAGGACTGCTTTCATGAAAATGACTATTGAAATATGTTCTTATTATATTTATTTTTACTTAAATCTAATTATCTGCGCCTATCAATTGTTGTTTTCAGAAATACAAAATAGACTCAAATAATTTACTAATTTACATTTAATAATTATGGTAAGATCTAAACAATATACCTATATATTAAATTTCAGTGTAAGACACTGCAGATGTTTTTTAATAACTGTCGTAAAGAAACATTTTACAACAATGTTTACATCACTTGACAGTATTTCTTTAATTGCAAAATAAGTGCAATTTATGGCTACACATAAACATTATTGTAAAATATTTCTTTTCAGCGATTCTTAATACATAATTATATAAATACATAGAGATTCAAAGCAGTCAAAGTTGTAATTTACCCAATTTTGGAGAAATGTTCAAATCGAATGAACTTGTTTACTCTAGTCAGTTTTTGCGGTGACTGCAATTCACCAAAATTGGTTGCAGTCTCAGCAAAAATTGTTCAATAAAAACTAGAAATATTTGTATCACGCACAACTTTTTTTGAAATATTTTTTTATTTCAGTACAAGGACTGCTTTCATGAAAATGACTATTGAAATATGTTCTTATTATATATATTTTTACTTAAATCTAATTATCTGCGCCTATCAATTGTTGTTTTCAGAAATACAAAATAGACTCAAATAATTTACTAATTTACATTTAATAATTATGGTAAGATCTAAACAATATACCTATATATTAAATTTCAGTGTAAGACACTGCAGATGTTTTTTAATAACTGTCGTAAGTATATGCACAGAATTGCACCATTATTTCAACATACACCCGCGCACCCTGTGGGCGAAAAACGAATAAAAAAATTGTGAAAAGTACTTACTCGTATCCATCCTACTTGTTCCTCTCCTATACCAGCAAGAGCAATGATTAAAAAGCTGGACAAAGCCATAAAAAACATATGTTTAAACATCATGAAATGATTTTTTTAATAAAAAACATTTCCACAATATTTTAAACTTATATTTTCGTAACTATTTAAACCACTGCTGCCTGCCGGATACACCACAGCTGAAGTTCTAGTTGTCCTTGCTTGGACACTGTTTGTTTTAAAACGGATCCCCGAATAAATTACGTCACACTTTATTAACGTCACACATTTTTATTTAAACGACGCTTTAGTTATTTAATTTAAACATATTACGTTAAAAAAGTAGCAAAGATTCCCGAAACACTTTTCATTATATAACCGAGCATTCCGGAAGTGCTAAAACCGTTTACGATACCTGAAAATATATGTAAATAAGTAAATATAAAGATGGTACATGGAGATAATTAAAAATCGCAGTTTGAATGCGGAGATTTTCCGTAATTAAATTTAAAACATTAGTGGGCAAAAAAGTATCGAGGTAGCAGGTAATTA